>BPTQ01000008.1:81523720-81700675 GCA_019973895.1 Chrysanthemum seticuspe | reverse complement strand
AGTTATGGCCGTTTGAAGTTTTGACGGGAAAAATCAACCAAGTCGCTACGAATTCTTGAACCAAGTCGCTAACAACTAATTCGCTAGCCAACTAAGTCGCTAGAGTTCCAAGTCGCTAGACACAAAGCAAGTCGCTAAGTAGTAACTCGCTACCCCTCAAGTCGCTAGCAAAAATTTGGCAGTAATTCGCTACCCAAGTCGCTAGAAATACAAGTCGCTAAAGAGCAACTCGCTACAGACCAAGTCGCTACCACCAAGTCGCTACTCGTAGTGGAGAGTCCACTACTTGTACTTTAACTCGCTAGATCTAACTCGCTAGGTTTAAAACTGTAACTCGCTACAATTTTGTGAAGCAAGTCGCTAGGAAGAAAGTTATCCGTGAACTAAGTCGCTAGCATGAAAAACCATATAAACTTCACTTTTCAATCCAAAAACAACCCAACCAAGATGATTCAAGCTTACCAAATGAAAACCTAAACACTTGTGATGATTCTAAACATGAAAGTACTAACAAAATTCAAACTTTAACACAAGAGATCAACCAAATGATGCAAAAACCACTAAACTTTTTCAAACTCAAAAAACCACCTAAAAACCACTAGAAATCCAAAGATGTGCAAGATATGATCTAACCATGGCTCTTGATACCAATTGTTAGATATTGGATTTCATAAACACATAACAAACAATAATATGGTCGAATTATTTAGAGGTTTTAGAGAGAGAAAGTGGGAGCCTTTCTAGAGAGAGAAAGTGAAAGAAAACATAGAAGGTTAGATTAAGATGAATGAAAGGTCCAACCCTCTACCTTGGGAGGTAGAGGGTATTTATAGTTACAAACATAACGACCTCCTATCGGCCTGTGGATCAGGTATACAGTGGGTAAAGACCCGTCCTTCCTCCACGGTGTTGCACTACGCTAGACTAAACTAATAACTAACTAATAAACTGATAAATAACGTAACTAACGACAAGTCTACGAGCTAACTTATGCTAGATAACATTTGGGGTTACCGACTCTTCACTATGGAATTTTCTAATTCCTAACATTTCTTCCTCTTGTGGCACCCTTGTTGTGCTATAATAGCACTTAAATACCTCTAGGTATTTATTATAACACTTTCTAATTTCATCACCATAATCATGTGATAGGCCAAATATTTCTACTACATAACCAAATTCCTTTGCAAAGTATATACTTAGGTATCCTCCTAAACTTTCTACTAACTTATAAAGATCCATTAAATGAATCTCAATGCCATTTATCTTTAGGGGTATGGGATCATGCATCTCCCTTTTTAAATATTCATTATAAAACCATTTGAAAGCAATATAAAACTTGTCCCTAAATATGTCCCATTCTTGACAGATTATTTCATCATTCTTTACAAGGTCAAGAAAGGCAACATACTCATTAAATGAACTAACTTTAGTTGGATAGAAAACACTTTTTACATAGACATAGTCCCCATTTCTTGGTATGTTTCCAACTGTTGTTGATTTGGTTAGACATGCATAGCCATGTTGTCCAATCTCTTCACATCTGTGACAATTCTGTGTCAAGACATCTTTCTTTTCTATCTTTCCTTCCTCACAGTCAATGCTTTCTTCAAGTAACTTGAAATAGTCATCTATGTACTTGTTCTGTCTCATGTTCATATTGTTTTCATCAAAACTGTAGTCTGTTGGATATTTAAACATATACACAAGTCTGCATTTGTTGCTCTTGAAAATCAGATCCAGTCCTTGGGCTTCTAGTTGATTTACTGATAGTATGTTTAGGGTTACATCTGGTGTATATAGTACACCAGGTATGCAAATGATCTCTTTCCCAAATCTGATGTTGATTTCTCCTACTCCATGTATGAACAAAAGCTTGTGCATTTCTTGTAACTTCTCCACACTGAATTTCTCCTTTAATTTTCCAAACATATTCCTGTTTGAGCATACATGCCTTTCAAGGTGTTTGCTTATGTACCAGATTCTGTCCCAATTTCCTTCATTAGTACCTTCAACCATGAAATCAGTTGGTAGATGTATACTTTCAGGGTACAGAATCTGAGTGTGCACAATTGATGTCTCAGAAATCTTCTCTGAGTTTGCAATCTCAGAAATCTTCTCTTTGTTTGGACAATTGCTGGCAATATGTCCTCTTATTCTGCATTCATAGCACTTGTATTTCTTGTGTTTGTTAGAGACATTATGGGAATGTGGAAGTGCAGAATTGTATACTTCAATCTCTTCTATCTTCTTCCTGAGCATTTCTTTGCAATCTTTTGAGATTTGTCTTATGCAATTTCCAAGTCTTGACTCCCTTTTCTCTTCTCATTTGTCTCTGAATAAACTGATCTTGCAGTCTTCTCCTCATAGGCCTCCCAGGTTTGCTCTGATGCCAATTATTAGAATGGCCAAATCCTTTCTTGTGCAGTCTTGACCATCTATCTTCAAGGTTTGTGTTTGTGTTCACCATATTGTGATAGACAAATGTATGAGTTTCTGAGAAAATGTGAGTGTGCAGAAGTGGTATGCAAGAGATAGACAAAGACAGAAATATGGAGGGAAAGTAACTAACTTATTAACTGTATTGATATATATTTAACTGTCATTACATGAATCCTATTTATACTACATGAACAGATATGATATGAAGGGTTGTGATGGTTCAATAGAACCAATGGTTGTGTCCCTTCATCAATAACTGTCATATAACTGTCTTAACTAACTATAACTGTCATAATGACTAATCTAACTATAGTCTAGGGTCTGTTGGCCTATGGCCAAGACCAAACGAAATATGCAGCCTCTATTTATACATGTACATGGCTGCAAGTATTACAAATATTTACATAATAATGTTTATACTAATATGACTAAGTTTTAAAACAGATCTAAGGTTGATTGATCTTAAAAACTTCCAACATACTCCGTCTACATTCTTCCACATTTTATTTCTTTACAAATTTCTGATTTGTCTACACTAACAGATAAAAGTAACAACATTTACAATTCGGGACTTAGTTTGCACGGTGATCAGACTTTATACATAGCATATCTAGACATATAGGCTATAGCTCATAAAACAGACATAATCATGAAACAGATCGACAAAGGAAGTATGGGCATTTATAAGTCTGATTCTTTTATCTTTAAGTTTATTCTTTCGTGATTTATTTGCTAAAGCGATCTCTTATATGATGCAGGTGCATGTGAAGATGGTATATCCAATGATCATTCTGCATCAAGCCCTGGAAAGGAAGGAGCTTGTTTTTTAGGCTGGACGCATTCGAGTGGTGGACATCGGTTGGGCACGAAAAAAATCCCTCCTCAACCGATGTTAACATCGGGCACGTCGATTGGGGGAGGCGGTTGGCACATCGGTCGAGAGGCACAAATTTGCCATATCGAGTGAATTTACGCTCGATGTTTAATGCTTCTAAATCCCAACCATATTTTGACCGTTTGGTAAAATCAAAACAAATTTAAAAAACTGACCATTTGGTCATTAAAAAAAAAAAAAAAAAAAAAAAAAAAAAAAAAAAAAAAATTCAAACCAATTTTACCACTCTATAAATACTAACTTCACCTCAAACACAATTCACCACTCACCATTTCTCATCTACATTCATTTCAATCTAATTCTTATCCAACTTCAAAATGTCAAAGAAAAATACCCCACAATCAAAAACCCGACGATCACGACTACCCCAAAATGCCCCGGATTTGAATTTCTCGCCGGAAAACAACTTCGAGTTAACCGGCATATCACCACAACAAAACCGGCCTATTCGCTTTCGTCCACAAGGTTTTGATTATCAATCACAACTAGCCCAACCAAATCAAAACCAAAACCCGTTTTATGTTAACCGTCCTTTTGTCCCACCGCAACGTCCTTACTACGATTACCGGCAAGAACCTAGTGGGTCGTCGTACAATTTAGATTATTAGTTTAACTATTGTAGTGTTTATTTTAATTTCGTATTGTATTGTAATGTTTTTTTTTATAAATTCGTTATGTAATGTTTTTTTTTTTTTTTTTTTTAATTTCGTAATGTAATGTTTTTTTTAATTTCAATGAAATTTAAATTTAATGTTAAAAATGTTTGAATTAAAAAAAAAAAAAAAAAAAAAAAAAACAAAAAAGCCTGGGTTGTCAACTGGGGCATCCTGGTCATGTCAGGTCGCTGGAAAGAGAAAGCTGACGTGGCGCTGGATGACCCAGGTCGTCCCAGGTCACGACTGGGACTAGCCTTATGTTTTGACAATGGTTTTGAAACTTTGTCCAATAGGTAAAAACATTTTGGAGCAATTTTGTCCAAACTCTAAATATTTAAAATTGATTCATCAAACCATTAAGCTATTCATAATTGCTCAACCTCAACCATGTTCACCCAGGTCTGTGCGCATGTATATATGCTCAAAATGTGCCTAGAAAATAAACTGGTCCAAGCTAAAGGAGAGTGACAGGCACTCCCAAGATTAGTGGGATACGTGTTTTGTAATGCAAGTTTTAACACGCGAGAATGGATAATACAGAAAAAGATTTAACAGTTAGAAAAAGAGAGATAAATAGTGTTTTTTTGATCAGGTAAAGTCAGAAATAAAGTTGGATCTCATTGTTTATATACTTTATATCCCCCCTCGCTGATATTTTGTTGTTTCTTTGATATACGACAGGTCCTTTGGATCATTGATCTTGTTTATAGTAACCCAAGACTTTTTTTAAGGCATTGTTTGTTGATAAAAAGCTGAGTTGGTAACGTCATGAAGGTGTGGCGATGATGACAAAATTCAGAACAACCTAATACTTACTTCAAAAGGTATAAGTTATTATAACATCGTTGCTTTCGGTTTGGGAGCATTTGGATTTGTTTTTTACCTCTTACTGGGAGATATACAAAATATTTATACAATCATTTAATACTTTTAATTTGCAACATCTAAAGAATCCACATGAGGAATTCGTGTTTCTCAAATTTGGCTCTAGTCGAATATACATATCCACATCCACACACGCATGACACTAGTACTTTGTATCTATGTATGCCGTATGTAAAAAAATGCGCTATCACGTTAGATATTCTAATTGAATAGGAACAAATTGTTGGTGCCAACATGATTAAACCGTAAATGTTGGGTACTTGGGTTTATTGCTTTGTAGAATTAGGTCTATACCAAACTAGTTCACAAATTTTGACCAAAGTGTGAAACTTCTATAGTTGTAAGTGTTATTAATTTTGATCACCAAGTTACCCGACCTGGTTCGGTTTGTCTTTCAGCTGATGCTATAATCGAAGTTTTTGTATGCGTAGAGTATTAGTATGCTGTCTCCATTTTTGGTGAGGAAGTATTTTGATTAATGAAGTTATATGTATGGTTCCGAGTAACTCTACCACAAGGTTCAAATATCTATTCTCTGCTTCAAATCTACTGCAAGTTTAAAATTTCGTTATCGCGGTTACTATCTATGCAAAGTGCCATAAATCTTTCACCATATAGGTTACGTATGAGTTTGAATAATATTTTGGTACGCTACTTACGATAGCAATTGCACAATTATATCTTATTCCTCTTCGAAGTGTCCCTAACCGTATTAACAGTAGACTAACTTATTTACTAGGTAAACTTATCTCGACAACCAAGTTTGGTACTAAAAGTAGATTATGCCAACAAAGATTAATACTGATAGTACGAAATGTAGCAAGAATATTGGGTTTATAAATAGGGTTAATTGCACGAAAATGTGTATAACTTGACACTCGGCACATCTAGCTTATCGAGTTTCTAGTTCATGTTTGTTATAGCCTTCAGGGAATTAATTGAACATTATACAAATGTATAATAGAAGCAGAAAAATAAAATTCGATATGTGATCCGAATTTCACTGAATTTGAAACACACAATTTGTTATTTCTCGAGTCGCTTTACCGAGTGTGCCCAGATGATTTGTGTTGAAAGTGTGACCAAATTTATTAGGATTTAAAAAGTATGTAATCTAGAATACATTGAAAATTAATGTGGAAAAATCCCATATAATCTAGAATACATTGAAAATTATTTTGTTTTGTATAGCACAAATTCAATTCGTCCTTGTCTTATTGCTTAATTAGTGTGTAGTTTAGGTCCTGAAAATTATTCTGTTGTGTATATCACGAAGTCGTCCTCGTGTTATTACATAAGACTATAAAATATGTAAAGTTGGATACATTTTTGTACAATTAACTCTTATAATATCAATGTTTAACTCGACTTATACGGAGTAATTGACTGTTTATTATACAACTATGTGTATGTTCTAATTCTTTTAACAAAATATAGAAATTATGGTGTTAAAACGAACCATTTCATGTACAAAACTAAGACTATTAACATTTTTCAAACAAGTATAAAATGTTAGATATTTTGAAGGAAAAAATAGCCCACGGGTGGTCCAAAATATGTAATTGGACATCACTATTTGAAGAAAATGTCCTACAACTAAATAATCCATTAATTATAGAGAAATAAAAGTTAAACACGCATATTGTGACTTTCACTTAAAATTAGTTCAATCCATTTCCACAAGTTGACCATAAATTTTTTTTGGTCTCCTTAAAAAATAATTATGCATTGGGAAAAGAGAATTAATATAGATTACAAATTCTTTAAAGATTTAATAAACAACTTCTATGCATTCATTTCTCCATAATAAAAACACATTTTCAATCAATTTCTTAAAATAAAATATAAATCGTTAAGCGATAAAAAAAAACTTCACCGGAACGGGATTTTTATTTTTCAGTGGACGGTCACTTTGATATAATTTTGACGAACTTTCTGTTTCAAGTCTCTTTTCTTTTTTTTCTTTTTTTTTTTTTGTTTTTTAAGTTTTATGCATTGAAAAATCACATGTGGTTTGTTCTTTTAAAAATCACGTGTGATTTCACAAATAACATGTAATTTTCATGAATTACATGTGATTTTTAAAATAATAAATCAACTATGTTTTTATAAATCACATGTGATTTTTCAGGGTGTTATTAACATTCACAGAAAAAACCGAAATAAAAGTTCGTGGAAAGTATATATAAAAATACCCTTTTATAGATAAATGATTCAATTCTGGTCGCGAATGTATGATTCGTTTCGTGCAACGACAAACGATTTAGGAGATATTTAATTATTTTAAAAGGAATATGGAAGTGGTTTTCTTTTAGTTTGATGAAAAAATAAATGGCCGGTATTTGTTTATTTAATCCTTAGAGAATTTGTGATCCATTGAAGCAAAATTAGTTGCAACATAAATAAATTTATGTGACTACAATGTTAATTTATGTTTATTTGTTCCCATTTGAATATGAAAAATCATAAACTGGAAAAAAAAGGAAAATGATAAGAAAAATAAAAATAAATAAATAACCAACTTTACAAACATATTTTATTAAATACCTATTTTTTATTCATAAAGCAGTTTTTTTTTTTTTTTTTTTTTTTTTTTTTTTTTTTTTTTTTTTTCTAAAAATAAAGTTGTAAAACCTTGCTAATTTTTAAAAGAAAATCACAAGGTTGACACCTTATTAGTTTTAAACCTTGCGACTTTTTTTTAAAAGAAAAACTAGCAAAACCTTGTTAGTTTCATGAGTAGTTTGTGTTTAAATAAATATTGAGTATTTGGTGAAATATGTTTTTAAAATTGGTTATTGTTGTTATTTTAAAGAAAAAAGCACACTAATGTACAAATTAGTATAACAAAGTTGTTTTGAGCTATAAAATTATTTTGTTCAACAAGAGATATTATTTATATAAAATTACCTATATAAATATTAAATATCATATCCTTGATGAAATTCCACAGTTTTCATTTAAAATCACACCCCAAAATTCTAACAATGTGGCTTGTGCTGCAATGGCTTTTCCTCTTTGTTGCTACCTTGACCTCAAAAACATTAAGTACGCCTAATAAAACTCCAAGGCTTAGTCCGTTCGATCCGTTTTCAATCAGATACACCGATTTCACAGATCTTAGTGACGACGTAGAAGTCTTCTTCTACAATCAAACGATCGATCATTTTAACTACAAGCCGGAAAGTTATGCCACTTTTCCACAACGGTATTTTATGGTCTCTAAATGGTGGGGTGGTGCTAAAAAGAATGCACCAATTTTCGTTTATCTTGGTGCTGAACAAGCCTTAGATGGTACGCCTTTGTCCATCGGACTAATGTATGAGAATGCACCTAATTTTAAAGCTCTTTTGGTCTATTTAGAGGTACGTATATAGTATAGCATTAAAAAGTCTTTTTCTCAATGTGTCAGCTTATCTTTTGTGTATGATGTAGCATCGATTCTATGGGAAGTCAAATCCAGTCGGGTCGATGGAAGAATCAGTGAAAAACAAGGATGTGCGCGGGTACTTCAATTCTGCTCAAGCCTTGGCAGATTATGCCGAGATACTTGTGCATCTCAGGAAGGAGTTACATGCACATCATTCTCCTATTATTGTTATCGGAGGATCCTATGGTGGAAGTAAGTTGGTCATCATATCTAACCTGAAAATTATGTATTTTTCAAACCCTGTGGATTAGTCGATCAAAAGGTCAGAAATCATGGTTACCAAAAAATAAAAATCTTGTATTTTTACCGTTATCTAAACCCATGAACTTAATTAACATACTTGAATCAATATTTGTAGTGCTTGCTTCATGGTTTCGCCTCAAGTATCCACATATCGCGCTTGGTGCTCTAGCTTCGTCGGCTCCAATTCTATACTTCGATGATATCACTCCTCAAGATGGATATTATTCGATTGTTAGCAAAGATTTCAAGGTCTAATAACATTTCTTGGTTTTTTTTAACTTCTAAAAAACAATCTTCTTGAAAAATCTAAAATAAATGTGATTGTATATACAGGAAGTAAGTGAAAATTGTTTCACCACAATAAAGAAATCATGGAGTGTGATTGATAAAGCTGCTTCGAGGCCAAATGGTCTTGCAAATCTTACCAAAAAATTCAAAATTTGCTCGTGAGTTATACTTAGTACAATTAATATATCGCTAATATTTTGTTATTCTGAAACTAGTTTAATTTATTTCTGAAGGTTATTAAAGGATTCTTCTGAGCTCAAGAACTACTTAAACAGCATGTATGCTAGTGCGGCTCAATACAATTCTCCACCAACGTATCCAACAACTATAATTTGCAAAGGTATCGATGGAGCAAGCAACGTCACGGATAATATTCTTGATCGAATTGTTGCGGGATTTAGTGCATATAGGCCTCCTTTGCCTTGTCATAACCTGACTCAAATACCTAGTGAAACGTCTATTGGATGGGGGTGGCAAGTAAGTTAATTCTTATATTGCGTCACAACAGTGTTTGATAATTTACATTTATTTTTTACCAATTTTCTTCTAGACAATTTGATATTGTAAGCATAGACATGTAGCGAAATGGTGATACCCATTGGCGTAACAAGTAAGACTAGCATGTTCCCAAGCTCGCCTTACGATCAATTAGAGAACAACGACTATTGTAAGTTGGTGTATGGTGTCGCACCTCGACCTCATTGGGCTACAACTTATTATGGTGGTCATGTAAGTACAGTTTTACACTTTGTTCTCAAGAATTTCAATTATCGATTTTTATCAATATATGTGATTCGATGTGCATTTTATCTATAACATTGTAGGACATAAGGATGGTGCTTAGCAAGTTTGGAAGTAACATCATCTTCTCGAATGGTTTAAGAGATCCTTACAGTAGCGGAGGGTATGTAACTTTGTAAACTAAATTTGCGTATTTGGATATACAAATATAATTCTTGATTTTGCTGGTGAACAACCTATCGACATACCACATCGCATGCCCAAAAAGGCCAACTTATGGACATACCACTAGCGTGATATAATGATTGTAATGTTATCTTCTCTTTTACGTTTTAGAGTGTTGGAGGATATATCAGAAAGTATATTGGCCATTAAAACAACCAATGGTACGTTTCTATACACATGTCGAATTCCACTTCTTATGCACTAATGTACTACACTTGCAAAAGGAAACCCTAACGTATCTTAAGTTCACAACGGGCTTGGGCCTAACCTAATCTATCATCTAATAACACTGACATAAACATTTCGATGCAGGATCACATTGTTTGGACATATTACCGTCGCGTAAAAGTGATCCCGAGTGGTTGATTAAACAACGAAAGGATGAAGTGAAGATCATGAGAGGATGGTTGAGAGAATACTATCGTAATCTTCGTGTACTAAAGCAATGATCGATCTATATTCATATGATATGATCATGTTTAAATAAAAGAAAAACTTATTAAGGAACAAATCTTTGATGCTTATTATGAACTATATTATCAAAGAAAGATTTGTCAACTATGATTCGTTGTGATTGTCATTTTCTAAGGGGACATGTTATGTTTGATATCATTTTCGTTACTTTATTGAGAAAAAAAAAAAGTTTATATAAATATTGTTAACAAATTAGAAAATCAAATTCATTTTCTAATTGACCCTCTTTTTGTGGTAGGCTATGTATTAGATAAAAGCTTCACGGGCTGGTCTCACTTTCAATAACACATCATTTACTAGTTGTTAGGGTGGCAATTTAGATCAGGTTCGGGTTGGCGTATTCAGGTTGACGGGTTGGCGGGTCAGAGAACTTCAATCTGAATCTGACCCATTTAAATCATCGGGTCAGCTATGTTAACCCTAACATGTTTACACATAACCCGAACCTGACCCATTTAACTCGTATATATACTTGGGTTGGCTGGTTAAATAGGTTATACGGGCTGAATAAATTAAACGGGTTTCGGGTTGACCCATTTAACCTGTTTTACATACAAAATTTGGCACATTACACGAGTTAACACTAGTACAAATTTGGTCTTTCGTCACACGTTGTATTTTGTTAGGATTTAGTAAATCCAGTACTTAAAGTGTCGGTCACCTCAAGTATATATACTCGTTAGAAAGCTCGTAGTCTTAGTCATTTAGTGATAGTAAGTAGATTACTTTGTAACACCGTGGAGGACGGACGGGTCTTTACCCACTGTATGCCTGATCCACAGCCTAAAGTAGGCGTGCTATGCTTGTACCTATAAATACCCTTTGCCCTCCAAGGCAAAGGGTTGGAGCTTTCATAATTCATTTTTCTTTGTCTCACTAAGCTTCCCATCCTCTCCCACTTTCTCTCTTTAAACCTTATCTCCTACGCATAACTTTGTGCTTATGATGTGTTTGTGATAAACCAAGATGCTACAAATGGTATCAAGAGCCATGGTTTGACCATCTATCTCTCATGTTCTTGGTTTGATAGTTATTTTTGGGATAAGGTTTGGTTTTTACGCGTAGCGTTGTGTATACGCGTGGTTGTTGCGTATAGGTTTTTGGGTAAGCTTAAAACACTAAATTTTACACTCAAAAACTCAAGATTCTTATGGGTTAAGGTTTATTGAGTGTTAAAATTTCAGTTTCTTGCTAAAAGGTTCAAACTTTACGAGTTTTTCTTGGTTTTTAAACGTGTTTGGATACGGGTATACTATCTTACGCGTAAGGGTGATAAGTGGTTTGGATCTTCAAGTCTTGTTGTTTTGGTGTTTTTAAGGTTGTTTCATCATTATAATCTGGTTTGCTAAACGGTTTTGATCATAAAAATCGTGGTTGGCATACTTTGTACTTCTTACGCATAAGAAAACCCTAATCTTACGCGTAAGGTGTTCTTCAAGTGATCTTCAAATCTGTTGGTTTACTCAATGTTTTCTTGCTTGGATAAGCCTGAAAATACTTCGACTTTGGATATCTTTTACACTGGAATAAGTGTAAAGGATTTTTGGTTAAAACCCTAATTTTACGCATAAGCATAAAAGCTTACGAGTAAAATCTTTACGCCTAAGCCTTCTTTTACGCATAAGCTTGTCTTACGCCTAAGGAAATCTTACGCATAAGGTTCTTACTACTAAGCCTTTGGTTTACGCTTAAACTTAAGTTTTTTTTTTAAAGTATACGCGTAAGCTTTTGTCTACGCATAAGCCTTAGTCTACGCGTAAGCTACTGTCTACGCGTAAGCTTGCTGTCTACGCATAAGTGTATAAGTTTTACGGTTTCTCTCTTGATTTTGTAAAATCCCGTAAAAGAATCTATTTCCCGGTTAAATCAAATATTTGTAAAATCCCGTAGAATTTAAACATGTCTTCCGTTGCTGATGATGTGCAAGCTGCAGGGTCTGATACTCATCCTCCCATGCTTGATAGAACCGATTATGAATCTTGGTCACAACGAATCAGACTGTACTGCTTAGGAAAGGAAAAAATGGGGTTAACATCCTTAAGTCAATTGATGAAGGGCCATATCAAGTTGAGATCACCAGAGACATCCTGGAAACTGCTGCTGATAATACTGTGAGATTAGGACTGGATAGACCTAAGACATATGATGAGCTTTCTGATAAGGAGAAGAAGAGATACGATGCAGACATCAGAGCTTCAAACATTGTTCTCCAAGGTCTACCAAAAGCCATCTACAAGTTGATCAATCACAACACTGAAGCAAAGGCAGTTTGGGATAACGTTAAGATGCTTCTATCTGGTTCTGAACTGACTCAAGAAGATAGGGAGTCTCAGTTGTATGATGACTTTGAGAACTTTGAAATGATACCAGGGGAAAGTGTGACTGAATATCATGTCAGATTTCACAAGCTGGTGAATGATATGAGGAATATCAAAATGACAATGCCGAATATTCAGCTAAATTCAAAGTTTGTGAACAACATGACTCTCGAATGGAACAAATTTGTCACAGCAATCAAACTCAACAAAAGATTGAAGAACACCAATTATGAGCAACTGTATGCTTATTTGATTCAAAATGAGAAACGTGCAGCATTTGACCGAATGATCATGGAAAAGTTCAAGACAAATGCTGGAGAAGCAAGCTCTTCAAATGATTCTATTGCATTCTACACTAATGTAGGGATCACTACCAAAGCATCACAAGTCATACCTACTGAAAACGGTAACCACAAGCTCATTTCTGATCCAGGTTATAAACCACCTGATTCTTACGCGGTCATGGAACACTTTATCAATCAAGTGGCTCTTATGGTCAAGCAAAACTTGAATCTCACCCCACACACTAACAATTATCTCAGAACTGCATCAAATCATCAAAATCATGCTACTGTGAAAGACGGAAAGATTGTGGTGCAAAATGTGCAGGGAAGACAGAATGCTTACCATCCACATAATGAACAAGGGAATGTAGGTGTTGGTTATGGGAATGCTGGTATTGGTGCTGGATATGTGGGAAATCATAATCGTGGAAGGAATATGGCTCAGGGTCAATTAAAACCAATCAAGTGCTACAACTGTGGTGGAGAAGGGCACATTGCTAGGAACTGCACTCAGCCAAAACGTCCTCAAAATGCAGAATACTTCAGGGACAAGATGTTGTTGGTTCAAGCACAAGATAATGGAGCAATGTTAAATGAAGAGGAGTTGTTGTTCTTGTCTGATGGGAATGCTAAGACATACGATGCTGATGTGGACGAACAACCTGTGCATGGTGCTGCTCAGAACAATCCCAACGCCTTTCAAGTTGCAGACTGTGATGCATTTGACTCAGACGTTGATGATGAACCATATGCACAGACCATCTTCATGGCTAATATCTCTCCAATGGTCTCTTCACCTCAACAGGCCAGTCCTTCCAAGGAATCCATCATTAAAGAGGTACTTAAACTATATGATGAAGTTGATATGCAAAAGATTCACCATGAAGTACAATCTACTGAAGTCATTGAATCAGATATTGAAAATATGGGAAATAGCAATGTTGTCCCATATGAACAATATGTGAAGCGAGATGACAGTCTTATTGTACCAAGTGATGAATCTTCTGCAATTAACAATGAATGCATGCCTGATGAATACACTACATTTGTGCCTGATGATTCCTTGACCACTGAACTCAATACCTATAAGGATCAAGTTGCCATATACGAACAGCGTGCTAAGTTTGAACTGACCACTCGTGAGCAGGAGATGGATATCCAAATGCGTACACTTATCAGAAAAAGCAATTTTAGGGAAGAAGTATTAAAACAAGAGTTAAATTCCTTACAAGAAAAGCTTAATAAAACTGCTAAGCAAAAACAAGAACTTCAAGAAAATGTGAAAGTGCTTAAGCAGGAATTCAATGCTAAGGAATCAAAACTTTTAACTGAATTTTCCAACCTAAAAAATTTGAAAAACAAACTTGAAAACAAGTTGTACGTACAAGGAAACACCCTTCAGACTGCTCACATGGTCACTAAGCATAGAGTCTTAAGCGATAAGCATAGTATTCCCATTGTAGAGGAACCCAATCCTGAGTATGGTAAAATAGCAAAAGCCGCTCAAAAGGTTGTCTATGATGGTGATGAAATCCTCAAGCCTAGACAAAAACCGTCATGCATTGAGTGCATTGAGGAAGATAGAGAATTAGAATATGCCACTAAGAAAAAATTGAATGATAAGCTTAAAGATCCCTGGTGCATTAAATATAACATCACTTTTAGGTCTCATGATTACACTAAGGAAAATTGGATTTCCTTGAACAAGTTTAAGCCTCAAACCCTATTAACGCTTGAACAAGTGTTCTGGAAAAAGGATATGGATAAACAAAAAACAGATAACCTTGTTGAAAAGAACCCCCCTTGTAGGAAATTGTCCCAAGCAACTGTGTATCCTCCAAATACACCCATGCATTTAGTGCCTAGAACACTTCCCACTAAGAGCAAGACCTTAATCAGCCTTTATGTAGTTTACCAACTATTTGTTGATTTTGAGAAAACGTGTAAAAAGAGAATCACACCTACTGGGATAACTGAAGGGGAAAGGGGTTTTGAGCAAACCAAAGAATGCTATTTAACTAAGGTCATACCTTTCTTTAAACAATTAAAAGGTCAATTTGAGAGTCTTAAAAAGGGGATAGACACAGAGATTAAAGAAATGGAAAAGGAATTTGATGCAATGATAGTTGAGGTCAATAGTTATGAACGGGAACTTAAATATAATGGAATCGAAAGGAAAAATCTGTATATCTTAAATGAGAACTTGATTTCTCAATGTGTTGCTCAAGATGTATTTTACATTGCTACGAATTCTTCTATTACTGCATCCCAATTTCATGAATTATCTATTGCTTTGAAAGTTTCCCATGATCGTGTCATTGAGCTTGAAACAACAAATTCAAAATTGCATGAGAAAATAGAACAGGATGATCATGATAACCTGGTTAAACATTTTTCTAAATTAGAAGTTGAACATCTTGCTTTGCAATTAAAATATCAACATCTCATAAAAAATGTTAAAACCTCAAATATCAAGACATCCTTTGATGCTCCTGAGTTTGATGCAGTTTTTGAAATTAGCAAACGTAATGAACAAATTCGAGCTCATTATAACACGATCAAAAGATTGAAAGCCCAAATTTCACAACTGAAAGGTGAAAAAAATGATGTGACTGGTTCCCATATGCCTCCACCTTTAGATTCTCAGAATTTCCAACTTCAAAACATTATTGATAACTTGCAAAAGGAAAATGATTGTTTTAAAGCTGAAATTTCAAAGGTTAATGATCAAAACAAAGAGTTATGTGATTCATTTAAAGTTAATCATGATAAACAAATTGAAAAGATAACTTCTTTACTTAACGATATTGAGAATCTGAAGCGTGAGGTGAAAGGAAAGTTGCCAATCCCCAACTGCAAATATTTTGTTCCTAAGGTTTCTGCTTGTGATAAGTATGCTATCGATATGTTATATATTCCCCCGCCCATTAGGAATAATGAACTTGCACATAAAGCATATCTCTCATACCTTAAGGAAAGTTTGAAGGGTCTCCGTGAGATTGTTGAAGATGAAAGATTAGAAAAACCTTTTGATAGTACCATAGCCTATGCCTGCATGGATGCCAAAAGATCTTAGGAACTCTTAGAGTACGTAATTGTCACAAGTCCCAAATCTAGCAATAGGCGAGATAGAATAGTTGCACCCAGTTCTATGCCTAAGGATAAGAATGTGACTTTTAATGTGCCTCACAAAACTTCAGATCCCAGCACTTCTAGACCACCAATGCAAAGTGTAGTATCACCAACTAATATTCCTGTTGTTCCTTCTACAGGAGTAATCAGCAATAATAAGGTTAGCGGGTCAAAGCCTTCAGGCAATACAATGCCAAATAGGATCTTTCCAGTCAAAAGTGTTGTAGATAAGAAAGTAGAAGAACACCTTAGGAAGAATAAGTTTGAGATGGATAAAATGAATCGTGTTGATTCTAGTATTAGCTATAAGCGTACTGTAATTAATTCAAATTCTGCTGCCTTTTGCAAAACATGTAAGGATTGTTTGATTTCTGGTCTTAATCATGAATGTGTTGTGAATGAGGTGATAAATGTTGGTAACACTCCAGTCCATATTATAAAAAATGCTAGACAGGTTAAGGAGATCTGGAAGCCTAAAAGGAAAAAGGTTGGCAATTATTGGAAGCCTACAGGAAGAAAATTTAGCAATGTGGGTTATCAATGGAAACCTATGGGCAGGAAAGTCAAATTGAATGAATCTTGTCCTAAGATGTCTAGATCTATACCTTCTAAGAAATGGAAGCCTAGTGGTAGAATCATACCTTTAAGAAGTGCTCAAACTACAAATAGGTCCACTGTCACTACTAGTGTTGCATCCAATACTAATGAGGTCATATCTTCTATTTCTGATGTGGGTGCTCCAATACTTTGTACTAACCAAACGGAACCCATTCGCTCATGGGGTTCCAAATTATCCAGCTATCCATTCTTGTCTGTGTTCAAATACAGGTCGTACAAATCGTCCTTTGGTATTTGGACTCAGGCTGCTCAAAGCATATGACTGGAGATCGCTCGCGGCTCATGAACTTCGTGAGTAAATTTATCGGGACTGTTAGATTCGGAAACGACCATTTTGGAGCAATTATGGGTTATGGAGATTATGTAGTTGGAGACAGTGTAATTTCCTGGGTATATTACGTTGAAGGTCTTGGTCATAACTTATTTTCTGTCGGGCAATTCTGTGATTCTGATCTAGAAGTGGCCTTTAGAAAACATACTTGCTTCGTTAGAGAGCTTGATGGTGTGGAACTCTTAAGAGGAACACGTGGATCAAACTTATACACCATCTCTATCGAGGATATGATGAAGTCTTCTCCAATATGCTTGCTGTCAAAGGCCTCTAAAACAAAGTCATGGTTATGGCATCGTCGTCTCAATCACTTGAACTTCGGCACCATTAATAATCTTTCTAGAAAGGACCTAGTAAGAGGCTTACCCAGATTGAAATATGAGAAAAATCATCTTTGTTCAGCATGCCAATTGGGAAAAAGTAAGAAATATACCCACAAACCCAAACCTGCAAACTCCATTATGGAAGTTCTTCACACCATTCATATGGATTTGTGTGGACCAATGAGAGTACAAACGATTAACGGGAAGAAATATGTGTTAGTAGTTGTTGATGACTACTCACGGTTTACTTGGGTTAAGTTTTTAAGGACAAAGGATGAAACTCCCGACATCATCATTAAACTTGTTAAACAGTTGTAGGTCCTGCTTAATAAAACAGTCAGAATCATCCGCACAGATAATGGAACTGAGTTTGTCAACAAAGAACTTAGTCAGTTCTATGAAAGCATTGGGATCAGCCATCAAAGAAGTGTTCCTCGCACTCCTCAACAGAACGGTGTAGTTGAAAGACGAAATTGAACTCTTGTTGAAGCCGCTAGAACAATGCTAATTTTATCAAAGGTTCCAATGTTTCTCTGGGCTGAAGCCATTTCCACTGCCTGCTATACCCAAAATCGTTCTCTCATCCACACATCTCATGGAAAAACTCCATACCAACTTGTCCACAATCGAAAACCTGATCTCTCTTTCCTTCGTGTGTTCGGTGCTTTGTGCTATCCAACGAATGATGGTCAAGATTTAGGTAAATTAAGAGCTAAGGCAGACATTGGAGTTTTTGTGGGATATGCATCTAATAGGAAAGGTTACCGAATCTACAACAAAAGAACCCGAGATATAATGGAAACTATTCATGTCACGTTCGATGAGCTGTCTGAGCATATGGCTCCTGGACAATCCAGTTCTGGACCCGCATCTCAATTTTTATCAAGTAGTCCCATCAGTTCCTCTCTTGTACAAAGTCACTCCCCTACGTTTCCGTATGTACCTCCATCTGAAAAGGATTTGAAGAATCTGTTTGATCCGATATTTGATGAATACTATGAACCTCATGAGAATCAATCTTCTACATCATCTACAGTGGTGGCTTCTGAACCAATCATCACAGAGAATCCATCTGTTTCTATGTCTCTATCTCCAGAAGCACCAGCTGCTGAACACTCATCATCTCCTCAATCATCGGTTGTCCATCATGGAATTGGTAATTTTGATGGAAATAATCCTTTTGCTACTCCCGAAGATGCTCCGTTTGAAAACATATTTGCCCCTGAACCAACACCTGAACCATCTTCATCAGGGGATCCAAACTCTGCTACTTCAGTCCCTCAACAACAACCATACAAGCACTTTAGAAAATGGACACATGACCATCCATTGGACAACATCATTGGGAATCCTTCTCGTCCTGTATCCACTAGAAAACAACTTGCAACAGATGCCTTATGGTGCTTCTTCAATTCCGTACTCACTAAGATCGAACCAAAAGATGTTAAAACTGCAATGTCCGATGACAGCTGGTTCAATGCAATGCAAGAAGAAATTCATGAGTTCGATCGACTAGATGTATGGGAATTAGTACCCATTCCAGACTGTTGCAATGATCATTGCTCTCAAGTGGATCTTCAAAGTAAAGCTTGATGAGCACGGTGATGTTCTAAAAAATAAGGCAAGGTTAGTGGCTAAAGGATATCGTCAAGAAGAAGGTATTGACTTTGAGGAATCTTTTGCTCCTGTTGCATGTATCAAGGCTATCAGAATCTTCTTGGCTAATGCTGCTAGCAAAAACATGGTAGTTTATCAAATGGATGTGAAAACCGCCTTTCTTAATGGAGATCTGAAAGAGGTGGTTTACGTCAGCCAGCCAGAAGGTTTTGTGAATCCAGAACATCCTACTCATGTCTATCACTTGAAAAAGGCCCTTTACGGTTTGAAGCAAGCCCCTAGAGCATGGTATGATACGCTATCAAAGTTTCTTCTATCTAATGGATTCAGCAAAGGAGCATTTGATCCGACATTGTTCACCAGAAGGTCAGGCAAACACTTAATCCATGTCCAAATCTATGTTGATGATATTATCTTTGCCTCGACCGACCCTAATGAATGTGACCGATTTTCAAAAGAAATGGGCTCCAAATTTCAAATGTCGATGATGGGACAAATGTCATTTTTCTTGGGATTACAAATTTCACAAAGTCCCGGAGGCATTTTTATAAATCAATCTAAATACGCAAATGAAATTTTAAAGAAACTTGGATTTAACGCCTGTGACCCTGTTGACACTCCTATGGTGGAGCGTACAAAACTGGATGAGGACCACTCAGGGATCATAGTAGATCAAACGAAATATGGTAGTATGATTGGATCCCTGATGTACCTCACAGCCAGCAGACCAGACATTTTGTTCGTTGTATGCATGTGTGCTAGATACCAGGCTAAGCCTACTAAAAAGCACCTTGAAGCGGTTAAACGGGTCTTTCGGTATCTCCAAGGAACCATTAACATGGGACTTTGGTACCCGAAGGACACCGATATGTCACTAACGGCCTATGCAGATGCTGACCATGCAGGATGTCAAGATACACGTCGAAGTACGTCAGGTGGTGCTCAATTTTTAGGTGATAAGCTTGTGAGCTGGTCTTCAAAGAAACAAATGAGTACTTCCATATCCTCTACAGAGGCTAAATACATAGCCATGTCATCTTGCTGTGCTCAAATCTTATGGATGAGATCCCAATTATCTGACTATGGCTTTGTTTTCAACAAAGTTCCTCTGTACTGTGATAATAAAAGTGTCATTGCTCTCTGCTGCAACAATGTCCAACACTCAAGAGCAAAGCACATCGACATTCGACATCACTTCATAGGGGAACAAGTTGAAAACGGTGTGGTTGAAATATACTTCGTGAGGACTGAATATCAGTTAGCAGACATCTTCACAAAAGCTCTTTCTCGAGAACGTTTTGAGTTTATTCTTCCACGTCTAGGCTTAAAGAGCCTTCAACCAGAAATGCTCAAACGTCTTTAGGAGGAAGACGAGGAGTAAAGGTGTTCATCTCTATCAGTACATATTTTCTCAAAAACCAAAATACAAAATTATAAAACCAACAAAAAGAAAATAGAAAAATATAAAATTTTCAAAATCCAAAAAAAAAAAAAAAATCAGAAAATCTTGGAAAATTTCAAAAAATATTGTTTATTTATCATGTTTTTCTTGGGGTTCGATAACATCTATGGACTTTGAGTTGTCACTCAAAGAATGGCACGGGTCTCTAGATGAAGTTCGAACTCATTCAAAAAAAAACGAGATGGAGAAAAATGATGGTTTATTGTCATTTCAGGCAGTAACCCGTTTTAAAAGAAAGAACAGAGCCATGCTTAACCTTAAATTTTCAAACATCATGCTCTGATTCTAAAAACAAATGTTTGTCACCAAAAAGACAAATGTTTCTTTCCAAATATTTTTCCTTCTAATAATTCTTCTGAAAAATATTTGTCATCTAATGAAAACAAAATTGCTTTGAAAATACCTCGGACTCTATTTTTGAAAATCATCCGGGCTTATCAATTGTCAAAATCTCTATCCATCAATCAACAACTTATGTCATTGATTGAGGGGGAGAATGATTTCAATCTAATCAAAAAGAGTATTTTTCAAACAATTGGCACTTAAACGAGCAAGGTCTACTCTTGAATAATAAAAAAAAGAACAATGTTTTACAAATGTTTTATACAATTGGTACAAGACCTTGGTTATTGTTATGTTTTCAAAAGATATTCATGGACGTTTAAACAATGGAGTTTAAAGTCTCAAAAATCTGATTCTCATCAGTTGAAATGTCTTTCAAAAGCAAGTCACAATTCTCCTCAAATGTTTTCAAAATTAATTTAAATCAAAAGAGATCACAAATCTCAATGGATTTGAAAATTGTGATCAGGGGAGAATTTGTGATTTAAATTGGATATGAACTGATAATTCAACAAGTGGTTTAGAAACATAACAACAAGGTCTCCTCCCTGCATGTGCCCAACGATTTCAAATTTTCCATGCGCATGTTAAGGGGGAGCATCTATCTTAAACCAAAAAGGATTGAAACGTGTTTGATTTGTCTCCAAGTGCAGGTTCCTTCTAATATGTGCAAAACTCTTTCAAATCTCGATGCACATATTGAGGGGGAGCAATCTTATGAAAACTTCATCCTTCCCCAATATGCTTTATCTACTTGAATTGATCGGGAAGTGATGATGATCATTTTTGAAAATTTTAATCAAAAGATTGGATCTTTCTTTCTCAATCTAAGATTTCAAAAGTCCTCTTGCCTCCATGTGCTAAATTAATTTTGAATACTTGAAGCACATGTTGAGGGGGAGCACTTCTAAAATAGCAAAAACAATTAAGACACAAAATGCTTTGATTATATATCACAAGTATCTTGATTGAATTTTCAAATGGTTTTCAATTGGTTTCAAGGCGGAAGAACAATACCAAAAGACTGACCAACTTTACTTTATGCATGGAGATATAAGGATGATAAGGTTATGTATTAGTTCCCACGATCCGCCAGAACCGGAGGGATCTTCCCAGGGACAATCCACTAGATAGTGTAGAGTCCTTAGGAATGTTGAAAAAAGGAGAAAATGAGAATTTGGGAAGAGTGCGGACTGAGACAGAGCTAGCACTGGAATAAACCTAACAAGGTTCTAGTTATGAAGTCTCGGTAAGCACTGAAGGGGTTGAAGAATGAAAAAGAAATAAATATGAAAAGGGTGAAAAGAAATAGCCCTCAAATATTTCAACCTTAGGGCAGAAACCGGGTTCAATACATATTCTACTAGTGGTTACTAAGGTAACACTGGTATTGAAGACAAGATGTCATGGACCCAGTGACGCACTGCACTAAACTTCCCAAGCTACTCAAGTTCTTCTTAAAAGGACTTGTTTCATTCTTACGGGGAACCTACATAATCTATCGACTTTCTCTTAGAGATTGTTGATATTGAAGAAGGAGACCATCTCCCTAGTCTCCGGCATAGGAAACCAAATGTGCACAATCGAGTCTAGAGCCACGAGATCATCAGTAAATCTCATTAGGACACATTATTCTTGAAGACTTACTGTTTCACACAATGTGGAAAGTAAGAATATATTTTGAGAGTCCTACGCATTATCCTTGTGGTATTGCCAAGACTTGTTGTGTCATCTGGACTTCATCAATGGAGTGTTTCAATATTGAATCATTCCTTGTCCAGGAAAATGGATTGACGGATATCTTTGAAAAACTGGTCGTTGTGCTCAAAAATACTTTTCTTTAGCACGTCGACTGTGTATTATGTTTTCAAAACCAAAGGGTGTTTATGACTGATAATTGATTTTCCATAAAACCTTCGTTGTATTGCTAAACCCTTTATTTTAAATACACGATTGTTTTCAAATCATTTTCATCAATCAGTGAATCTCAATTCACTGATTCACTCACTCCGTGTTGTCTTCTTTGAGACGTTCCGGTTTGAGAACGGCTAGAGCAGCTGCGAAACCCTGTCAAGGAGATTCTTCGGAATTATACCTGATCACAGGCAGTACTTGTACTAAACAACGGGGAACCGTGGGCCGTGCACCTCAATTCAACAAAAGTGATATAGACACTTTTGTGCGCTTTATTGCTAACTGTTTTATGCAGGAACACCCGACGGTTGCAGCTGATCAGAATTGAGGAGTCAATTCATTGCCGCATGCTCACATATCGCTTTCACACCTAAAGAAATCATGATAAGGGCATATCTTCATAAACTGGTTCTGATATTGTTCAATCCATGCTTCTGCTACTCTGATACAAATATCTTAATCAACAAATGCTTCTGCAACTCTGATAAGAAGATATCTTGATCCAAAAGGTGAGCATGTCGGTCCAAAAGTCACAACATCACATAATGGCGATATATCAAAAGGATGAGTCAGAGATTTGCTGTGGCTGATGATCTCAAAACTGGCTCAAAACTCAACATCATGTGGATCAGTTAAAGACCTCCACTTGAACGAACAAAACATGCGGAACATGAAGAATCAAAGACTAAGAGCTAAAGAACAAAAATTCCTAATCAAAGAAACCAAGAACAACGAAATGTTATATAAGTTTTTAATCAATGTAAGTTGAGGTGACCTCCCTTAGGGGGAGATTGTTAGGATTTAGTAAATCCAGTACTTAAAGTGTCGGTCACCACAAGTATATATACTCGTTAGAAAGCTCGTAGTCGTAGTCATTTAGTGATAGTAAGTAGATTACTTTGTAACACCGTGGAGGACGGACGGGTCTTTACCCACTGTATGCCTGATCCACAGCCTAAAGTATGCGTGCTATGCTTGTACCTATAAATACCCTTTTCCCTCCAAGGCAAAGGGTTAGAGCTATCATAATTCATTTTTCTTTGTCTCACTAAGCTTCCCATCATCTCCCACTTTCTCTCTCTAAACCTTATCTCCTACGCATAACTTTGTGCTTATGATGTGTTTGTGATAAACCAAGATGCTACATATTTTGAACGACCACACAGTAAAATATTTATGTGACTAAATGTACTAGAATAAAAAATTTTGTCACACTTGATCCGACTTGTGTGACTATTTCAGAATTTCATTGTCACACATTTGACTATTTATGTGACTAGAGGTAACTAGTAATTCTTTTTTGATTATTTAGTCACTTATAATTTGAGACGTGTGACATAATTAGTCACACTATATATATACATATGCGACAAATATATGTCACATCAGTTGAACAGTGTGACCAAAATCCATATATGGTCACATGAAGTAATTGTGTATGTGGCTAAGTCATATAGTCAATGTGGAAAACTAGAAGGGGGGGTTGAATAGTTTTGCCGATTAAAACTTCGTTCTAAAGTATTTAGATCGACTTATGTCAATATATTTAAATTGTGCGTTGGATATTGATAGATGAACATATAAGTAAGTAATGCAAAAGATAAAGAGCAAAGGAACACAAAACCACGACACGAGTATTTATAGTGGTTCGGCTACAAGGACACCTTCCTTGCCCTAATCCACTCCCCGAGTACCCCACTCGAGAGTTTTAAGCACTACACAACACAAGATCCTTAATTTAGCGGAGAAGCCTTCACAACGTCGTCTACTCTTTATCCGGTACAAGGCTAGACACCGAGTTCTTCCACGAGGTAGAACCAAACCTATCACAACGTCGCCTACACTTTATCCGGTACAAGGCTAGATACCGAGTTCCATTACAAAGGAGGAACTACTACCCAACACTACACCAGAAAACAACTACCCAAAGTAGACACACTCCTTTTTACAATACTAGAAAGGGTATCAACACCTTTAACCCAAACGACACAACTTGAACATCGATGCACCATATCGATTATACACCTTCGGCACCATTCACTAATGCCTTCAACATGAAACTTCGGCACCTTTCACTAATGCCTTAAACACGACACTACTATGGAGGAAGGAAAGAACTATCAACAAGATTTACTTCAGTGGTCTTGATGATGACGAAGCATAGCAACTCATGACCTTGAGCTTGCACGTCTTCAAGAGGTGGTGATCTCGCCTTTAAGAGGAACCTAGAGAATCACAAAAACATAAAACTACGTAGAATGATCCTTTGTATCTGTGGTTAGTGATGTTAGAATACTGGGAGAAAGTATATCTGAGAGTGGTAGTGAGCAAGAGAGAAATGGCTCACTATTTATAGACAAAACATGTCTACTGTCCCACGGTTCTAGCGAATCCCTCACCAGAGCGATCCGGCTAGTGCAAATCCTGGGATCTGGCTACTGGGTCAGTTTAGTCCGGATTTTGGGTTGCAAACCGGGTTATGGATTATGGGTTATGGACCATGGGTTATGGGTATTGGATTATGAATACCTAACAAGATGTAATGTACCTAGTCATTGGGTTATGAATCTTAGATCATGGGTTATGGACTTTGGGTCATGGATCAAGGATAATATCCAACATGACTTCATGCAATGGGTCATGGGTTACGGATCATGCTTCATGGGTATGGGTTATGGACTTTGGTTTTAACCCAATAACGTTCATTGTACCTAGTCAATGGATCATGGGTTATGGACTTTTTTTTTACCCATTACAACATATACAAAGTACATATACATTTCTATAAAATGTAAACACTAGTTGTTATACATATATATTTCTATAAGATGTAAACAATATTACTTGTTAGTGTTTTATAAAAATGTCTTTGGTTTTATATAACTTATTTACTAAACATGTTTTGATGGTTTTAATATGTTTAGTAAAAGTGTGTTAGTAAACTATTGGCTCAAAGCTTTTACGTATTTTATTTGTTTCGTTAAAATGATTTTACGTTTGTTATCGACAAAATATTAGAAGATCGTAAAATATAAATAAACGTTTTCATGGTTTATTTGTATTAACAATCTCCCCCTTTTTGTTGATGACAAAACATAAGATTGTTTTAAGAAAAAATAAAATTCATAAAAATTTGAATTGGAGTTTTTACTCTCTTCTCCCCCTTTTTGTCGAAACAAAAAGAGCGTCGAAAAGAAACTAATACATCGTGGAAAAATGGTTTTGAGAAAAGCTTGTGAAAAGTAACAAAATAAGAAAGAGTTAGAAAAAGAAAAGTAAAGAGAGGTAGCAAGATGAGAGAATGATTCTCGTCTTAGCTCCCCCTTGACGAGTGCTCCCTTTTGATGAGGGCGTCAAGTAGTTCGGAATCCTAAGTGAATGTATTGCAAGTGTTTTTGCAATGCTTTGCTTGGACGAAAAGCTCCCCCTTGTTGAGGGTGTCAAAGTCTTCATGTGTATTGTGAAAATCTACAAAACAAAGGTTAGAAAGCAAGTATATGGTGCATTGTTTCCTGCAAATGAGCTTCAAATTAAAAAAAAAATTGTTTCTGTTGGACGGTTCTGGCGGATCCTTCCTGTGTGGGATCCGTCTAGGCAAAAGTATAGGAACCGTGTACCTGCATCTTATTGGTAGCAATGTTGATAGAAATAGTGACGTAAACGTCCAAATGAGTTATGTATTGTTGCACCAAACATATTCACATAACTATAATGCATACAAACATGTAGTTTCATTCAATAAAACAAGAGAAATGATACACATATCTCTAAAACTAAGAAAATGATACAAACATGTAGTAAAATTTCCTAACATTTTCTAAGTTGTACCTTAGACTAGAGAAAACACTACATGTGCTTGCATTCCTAAGTTTTAGGGACAATTAGATTTGTTGACTTCATCAAAACATTCGAGAAGGTGATAGAACATGAAACGTAATTCGTCACGTACTTCATGGACTAACCCTTCGACATGTTGACAATGAAAGCAATCATTGTCATGGCTAGGGAATGGTGGTGGTATGAATGGAGCGGTTTGAGGTGGAAAGTTTGATGAGGAAGGTGGAGGTTCCACAAAGGATGGAGGGATTTGTTGAGGCAAGTTTCATGAAGTTGGAGGTGGTTCAACTAAGGGTGAAGGTGGTGGAATATGTGTTGATGGTGGAGGTAAAGATGTATCTGTTAGAATCGATGCTCGAGGTTGTTTAGACCTTATCTAGGATCACAATAACAAATAACAATAACACGCAGCGGAATACATCAAAACATAAATGTTATTGCTACAAGGTTTCTTCGTCATCATCTCTACTCTATTACAAACACAACCAACAGCCCCAATACTATCTTGATCAATGATAGTACGTGTTATCTATCTATAACAAGGAATCATGGATTCTTGAGGCTAACCAAGTAGTCGACTATCACCTATACTCTAGGCGTTCTCCTGCCTTAGAGCACACACACACTTTGGTGTTCACATGTTTGACACACACTAAAACCAATTCCCTGTATCTCTTTATATAATAAAGATACTAGGGTTACAAAGGGATAAGACCAAATAATACAAAGAAATCTTCCTACATATATAACATATCCGGTAATATTCTCTTAATTGAAGATTTCTCCTTTGTCACTTTAGGCCCTTCAAGCTTCATTCTTGTCATATTATAGCTTGTTAGTTTTGCCATTATCAACTCAAAATAACGAACCCAACAATCTTCCCCTAGTTGATAATTGCAAAACTACACGATGAATGAAACTTCCCCTTAAGCCATGCTATACCATAAAGGATCTTCAAGTTGCAAATCTTCAAGTAGAATCTTCTTCCCATTTTTGCCATTATCCACTAGAAGAAGCTAAGTAGAAGCAACTTTGACTTTAAAAACCACGAACCAATATCATACGAGTAATCCATATTTCCAATGCCTCAAGATACCCTCCATGAAGTTTTCCGCACTAAAAATGAAATTAAGGCAAAAGAAATCCGAACCAATAGTAAAATACCAACAAGTAGTAGCAAAAAAATTCACCTTGATGTAACATATAAATGGTTAAACATTTAAACATTAAGCTTCCCCTAAAACCCATATGTTAACCATTTGAAGAATGTAGGCTCTATGTAATGATTACTGATGGAGAAAACCAAATATAACCAACTTGATGCTGAAGTAGAACAATCCAAACCCGTGTCTTATATCTTGCACTAAATATGACATCGAACGTATACCCAATAGTATAGGGAGACCGCAATCTCTTAACGAAAAAATTCATCTACTATTCGTCAATTCGTTGTTACACATGAACGCACGAAAAAGTTACCCCCTGCTAAAAGGTATGATAAAACACAAACCCAAATAATCCACTTCAACTCCAAATAGGTGATAAACGCCTTCCTTCGTAATCATTTAAACAATAAGAACGAGCCATGAACCTGATAAGATCAAATAATCCACACACGTACTGTACAAGAGTACTAAAAATGTACTAAGAGTATTAACTTTTTAAAGCTAGAAGTATTAACTTTTCTTAACCAAATCACGATTAACATGCTTCCCCTCAAATCCAAACACTGTGTGTCATCCGACTTCATCACCTACTCAATATGCAACAGTATTAAATTTTTCAAAATCAGTACTAAAAATCATGCTATCAGCAACACTTTTTCCGTTACAAGACTGTCACAAAACTGTCACAATTTTGCATTCTCCTTCCTCCCATAGCAATTAGCAACGCTTTTTTTGTCACTAAACTGTTGCTAATTTGTTGCAAATTTGATACCTCCTTCCTCCCATAGCCTTTTGTGACACAATAACTATCGCCTATTGCTAAACTGTCACTATTCAAGAAGTACTATCAGTATTAACCCATGAAGAACAGTAGTAATCGTATAACTGCATTACTAAGCATCCAACCATAACAGTTCCTTCTACCAACATCAGTAGTACTAACAATGAAGCAAATGTCTTGGTTGAACACAAGAGTACTAACTCTAACGAAAAGAGTACTAACTTGAGTCGACCACCGGTACTAAGTGTAAAAGATCAGTATTTACTAGTGAACAATAGAAACGTGAACGAAAAGCATGAGTGGCAGCATATACAAACTTCTAATAGCCAGCATTAATGTGATACACCAGTAACCTCAGTCCATAAACAATCATAAATCGATTACATTCATCCAAAGCTTCTTTCTTCCACGTATATATAGACACCAAACAGCCAATAACCAACTTCCATAAAGAATTATCACAAAGAAAACCAATTTCGAGAAGTTGAAAATTTAGAAAAACCCTAAAATTCGAATTTCAAAACCTGTTCTGCAGCAGACTTTCAGCACCCGTATCTTTTTCTTGAAGGCTCCAATTGATGATCCCTCATGTGAAAAGTTAGATTGATATATATAGAAGGTCCACCAAACATTTCGTCTCAATCCAACGGTTAACGAAAAAGTTATCACCATTTGAAAACAGTGCTGCAGAAACATTACAAAAATTTTCAGTTTTGAATTTTTTTTCTTCTTCTTCAAGAAACCTTGCGAAATCCCAGATATCAAGAGCAATCCTCTCTGAAACCACTTGTTAGAATCGATGCTAGAGGTTGTTTAGACCTTATCTAGGATCACAATAACAAATAACAGTAACACGCAGCGGAATACATCAAAACATAAATGTTATTGCTACAAGGTTTCTTCGTCATCATCTCTACTCTATTACAAACACAACCAACAGCCCCAATGCTATCTTGATCAATGATAGTACGTGTTATCTATCTATAACAAGGAATCATGGATCCTTGAGGCTAACTAACTAGTCGACTATCACTTATACTCTAGGCGTTCTCCTGCCTTAGAGCACACACACACACTTTGGTGTTCACATGTTTGACACACACTAAAACCAATTCCCTGTATCTCTTTATATAATAAAGATAGTAGGGTTACAAAGGGATAAGACCAAATAATACAAAGAAATCTTCGTACATATATAACATATCCTGTAATATTCTCTTAATTGAAGATTTCTCCTTTGTCACTTTAGGTCCTTCAAGCTTCATTCTTGTCATATTGTAGCTTGTTAGTTTTGCCATTATCAACTCAAAATAACGAACCCAACAGTATCTACTTCCATATGGTCCGGTTGTTGAGTTTGGTGATTCCTCATAATCTAAAATGGACCATTTGAGGGTGAAGGAGAATCGGAGACGGGTGCTAGTGTAGTTTCAACACCAAAGTTTTGGTGAGAAGGTTGTTGTGGAACCATTTTCTCAATTGATAAAAATGTTGGCAATGGTGATGGATGAGAGAGCCTAGGTGGTAAGTCCTCTAAGTTGTAAAGGTTTGGGGATGAAAGTGGGGTGGTGAAAGAGATAGCTCTAGGTATTAGAGGTGTTGGTTTAGCGGAGGTAGGGGTGTTTGGTTTAGGAGGTATGGTAGTGTTTGGCAAGGGTTGTCTTGTGGGAATAATCCTTTTGGGAGTTGGTTTTATTGGTAGAGTTGGTTGTGAGGGAGTTCTAGTGTTTGAGGCTTTGATGGGTGATGATTCGGTTGAGGAGATTTCATGAACAACCCGAGCAATTTTCTTGGGAGGTCCTTTGGTTGATGAGTGTGCACTTGGTGCCTTTCTCATGGTAAGTATGAGAAGTGTAAAGAGAAGGTTTTAGCTACTGAAAATGAGTGTTTGAGTGATGATTTTGGAAGTACAAACACAAGTGGTTTATAAAGGAAGAAATTTGGCAAATGAATTAAAGCCTAAACCACTAAAATCCTTTAAATTGCAATGATTTGCATGCACAAGAGTCAACTACAGGGTTGTACAGATCTAGGAAGTCATTTAAGATAATGCGGAGTGTTTAGATTAACAAAGAGGGTTTGAAATGATTGTATCAAGTAGGATTGATTAGTCTGAGCAGACGGTTCTCACGGATCCCTCACTTGAGGGATCCGACTAGGCTAAACCCATGGATCCGGCTCTCAGGAGCCAAGAAAAAGATTGATGATGTTCTAGTAAGGTCTAGTACCTACATATATTGAGTGATTTTAGTCTCCTCAGGTGTCTTAAATGATATGAGACTTAAATGATCAAGCATAATGAGTGAGGATAGCTAATGATGTCTTTTATGGAAAGAAATGGAGTTTTCATGAGTACCAATGGGTGATCAAGGATGACACTAAGATTTTTGAGGGTGTCAAATGGTGTCAAATGATCCTAGAGATCAGATGGTGATCTAAGGAAAATTTAGAAAATTCCTTAAAATTACAAGAAATGAAAAACTAGTTTTTAGACCATTTTAAGATCAAGATTGTTAATACAAATAAGCCGTAAAAACGTTTACTTATATTTTACGATCTTCTAATGTTTTGTCGATAACAAACGTAAAATCATTTTAACGAAACAAATAAAATACGTAAATGGTTTGAACTAATAGTTTCTAACATATTCACATTTTCACATAAAACACTAAAACAAGTATAAGTGATTTTATGATTTAATATTACATATGTACAACAACTAGTGTTTACATATTTGGGTAAAATATACACATAACTAGTATGCAGTATATTGGGTAATATAAATGGGTAGAAACTTAAGTATCATAACCCATTAGACAAATACATTGAATGTAATTGGGTACAACCCAAAGCCCATGACCCATGGAGCTTGACCCATAACCCATTGCATGACATCATGCTTATATCATATATGGATAATATCCATAACCCATGGTTTTGACCCATACCCATGTGACTAGGTGCATTGCACTCAAGAGATACATTGTATCTAGCTAAAGACCCATGGATCAACCCATGACCCATAACCAAAATACCCATGGGTAAAGGGGAGCGTCCCACGGATCCCTAGCTTTACGCTAGACGGATCCCTTATGGAAGGGATCAGGGCAACAGTACAATTTTTCCTCTATAAATAGTGAGCCATTTCTTCATTGTTTCTTACCCCCTTTCTAACATACTTTCCCCTAGAGTTAAAAACTCTCTAACCTCAGATCCAACAGATCTATGTTTTTAGTTTTGTTTTTGTGTGATCTTCTAGGTTCCTCTTAAAGGCGAGATCACCACCTTTGAAGTCGAGCAAGCTCAAGTCCATGAGTTGCCATGCTTCCTCATCATCAAGACTACTGAAGTCTTCTTGTTTATGATTGTTTTTCTTTTCCTAAGAAGTGTTGAAGACACTTGTGAAAGGTGTCTCAAGTGTCAAGACGAAGATATTATTGAAGGGTATCTATCGTCCATATCATAAGCACTTGTGGTAGGTGCTTAGAAGTCAAGACAAGAACTATTATTTAAGGGTGCTTAGAAGTCAAGACACAAGACATTAGTGAAGGGTGTCTTGAAGATCTAGTAAAAGGCATTAGTGAAAGGTGCCTTAGATGTACATTCGATATGGTGTGTTTCGATGTACAAGATAGATTAGTACCAGATCCAAGGATATTGATATCCTTGATGATATTGTAAAAAGGAGTGGATCTCCTTTGGGATTAGTCGTTGGTGTAGTGTTGGGTAGTAGTTCCTCCATTGCAATAGAACTAGGTGTTTAGCCTAGTACCTAATAAAGGGTAGGCGACGTTGTGTAGGTGTGGTTCACCTTGGAGTGAAAGAACTAGGTACTTAGCCTAGTACCTGATAAAGGGTAGGCGACGTTGTGATAGGATTAGTTCTCCTTGGAGTGAAAGAACTCGGTGGTTAGCCTAGCACCGTATAAAGGGTAGGCGACGTTGTGTTAGGTGTGGTTCACCTTGGTGTGAAAGAACTCGGTATTTAGCTTTGTACCGGAAAAAGGTGTAAGCGACGTTGTGAAGGCTTCTCCGCCATAAGGAGATTGGTGTAGTGTTTACGAACTCTCGAGTAGGTGACTCGAGAGTGGATTAGGGCAAGGAAGGTGTCCTTGTAGCCGAACCACTATAAATACTCGTGTCGTGGTTATGTGCTCCTTACTCTTTATCTTTCATTACACATTTATTTATACATCTATCAACGTCCAACATACACATCCTAAGAGATTGACATAAGTCGATCTAAATGTTTTAAAACGAAGTTTTAATTGGTAAAACTATTCAACCCCCCCCCCCTTCTAGTTTTCCACAAAGGTGACTAAAATCAATTTACTAAAATTGAGAGAAATATCAAACTTGGTGTTTTAAGATGAGAGAAAAAATGTGTAAACATTGGAGCGGAAAGATGGTGAGTTTTGAAGTAATAATAAATCAAAAATATCTTGAATGTGATCCTAAGTCATTCATGAGTAAGTGTGAGATCAACTGAGGCTAAGGAAAGTTTAGGTGCTCTTAATGAAGCATGCTTAACTAGTTCAATAAGGTTTGGAAGGGAAGGTTGGGTTGATATATTGAAAGAAAATAATCACTTTTGTTTGTCTGAATCCCACGAATCCTTCATTTGAGGGATCCGACTAGTTATAAGTCAGGGATCTGGCATCTGGGACAGAATTCTAAACAGTGAACATGCAATATTTTGCTCTAGGTATCAAATTTTGAAACTGATGATCTCTCAAGTAGGTATACATGTTATACAAGTAATACATGGCAAGTTTAGCATGTAGAGACATCAAATATTCTAGTATAAAGAAAATGTGATTAACAATCGATTTATTTCATAGGCGTGATTAGGTTACAATTGGCATCAGAGCTTCGTTACCAAGTCTTTTAAAGTATGGTGTACTTTGAAAACTTGATACGATTCGTGTATTTTTGAAAACTACAAAGAAGGGAATTTCTTAAAACAAAAAGTCATGTTTTTAGAAATCATCATTTTTTAAATGTTGGATAGTGATAGATCATTCTAACATTTTCTTTTGAGAAATATTCATACTAGAATTCTTCCAATGACTTCGTTCTATCCGAAGAAAAAGAAGTCAACACCCAAAGAAGAATTCAAAGTGACCACAACTTGCTTTTCCAAAATACGATTAAGTATTTTTAAAGCTCGTGAAGTTTTTCGCGTCCATGGTTTCTAAAACCATACAAAGGGAATATAGCAAAGGTATGTTCTCTTAGTTACAATTAGTTGGTCAAAAACGTGCTAATTGCTTGTGGATAAAATGGTGATATATGCTTCTCTCTTATAATAAGCCTAATATGAAAAATGTTTTGTTAATTTTTTTTCTTTAAAGTTTTGTTGTTAGATATCTTGTTAATCAAGCTTGAATAAAGGTAAAAATGGGTAATATAACTTCACTAAAAAGTTTACAAAGGTTAAACCATTTCGTCGAGTCAAAACATACATTTTTGTATTTCTGTGTCAGATCCGCGAATCCCTCAGTTTACACTGGACGGATCCCTCAAACAAGGGATCCGTGGTACAGAAGACAGTTTTTTTTGTCTGAATTTCAAAATTTCATAACTAATTAACCGTAAGTCGTTCGAAGTCATGCCACCTATTGTTTTAAAGGTATTTGAGTCTAGTTTCATTTTAAAATTATTTCATAAAATGATTCAAAACAAAAATTTACAGAATCATTGATTTATAATAGAAAGTCATTTTTCGGTCATAACTTTTGTACAAACTTTTGATCTAATTGGAGACGGATGGTTTCATCTTTGAATAACAATGTGTTCTCTTTTGAAATTAAGGTTTTGATCATATTTATAAAAAAAAAACTAATCAAGCTTGGTATACATGTTTATATTTAACATAAAGCGATGAAAAGAACTTTCGTATGCTATGCTAAATGATAAATTGTCTCCCTTGCATTACTTGATTATTTGCTTATCTCAAATAGTTTTTGTGCTTGTTTGATTGAATAACATATGTGGTTTCCTTACCTTGCTATTTATTCTCTTGCTTGTCGATTTAGTAATTTTCTACTAATCAATGTGCTACTTGAAGGAGTGTTTGGGATAACATCTAGTTGTGTCAAAAATGTTAGTTTTATAAGTTGAAAAATGTTTAAAACATATAACATACCAAATGGCTTTTTGATTGAGTTTGTCATGTGTGCAACATAAATGTTTTATGTGCTTATATGATTTCTTGATTTCATATTTTCTTGTATCGTTTTGTAAAAACAAAAAGAATGTACATCGGATCATAACCTACACTTGTGTTAATGATGTACTCTCCCGTTTTCCTTTTCATGATCGCTCTCCAAGCTTCATAGTAGGATTGACAACTTCATTATTTCATCCGATATACTCAAGTAAATTATTTTGCAATGCAAATATAATTGTTCATATCCGAAAGTCCAAACTCAAGCTTTCCAACAACATGTGTTGAACTAGCTCATCTAACCATTTTTGTTCACCATATGGACAACTTTAAATTTTTATATTTAAACATGACACCTTCGTCACCTTAGTTGTTTGAGGCATAATATTAATAAAAACAAAGCAAAGTATCATCATTGTTACTCTTCGATAATTGTAGGAATATAAATTTTCCTAACTTGAGAATGAATACTGGAGAACTTATGGCACTAGAAACTCAATTTGACCTAACAGTTGAATTGCTTCCTTGATAGAAGTTGGGTATGTGGAATCACCCGTAAAAATGGTCATGTTTAGCCATAATTGAGCACCGCTAGTAATAGTCTCATATTCATTCTCTCACCTGAGAAATCTATACTCTTATGTCTTCCTAAAGTAAGTTTACAATGAAAATACTTTGCGTTGTCTTAGGATTACTAATCAAACAAGTTGTAAAATTGATTTTTCTTTTGGTTAATCACAACCACTTTCCTCATCAAGCGATTATCTTGCTTTGATCGAGAAGAGCTACATGACTTCACGGATGAAGTTCATTGTATGCTAATCACCATCCGTAATGACTATACATAGCTCATTGCTTCCGTTGACCAAAACAACAACTCCACCTCCCGGATGAAGTATAGGATTTTCTTGAACTAGCACCTCACAACTCTATTGTCTTGAACACTATCAATGACTCTTTTCTGTCTTGACATATAACTTGCACGCCATTGTTAACACAAATGATTTACGAATATAGATCGTAAATATGTTTTGAGCTTCTTGAATAGTGGTTGTTAAGTTTGATAAACCTCTGTGTTATGTGTGAGATCGATCTCATTTGATTGCTTATGTGCTACGCTTACATGCTCTCATTGCTATACTAGACTTGTATACATAATGCTTGATGTAGAAATCATTGGTTTCAAAATTCAATATCTAGAGAAAAATATTGCACACTCACTGTTAAGAAAAACTGTCTTAGACGCCGGATCCCTAGTTTGTAACTCGCCGGATCCCTCAAGTGAAGGATCCGTAGGATCCGGGCAGACAGAAATAAATGGACTTACAGAATTCCACTCATCAAACCACTCCTCTAGATCACATCATACTAGCCAAGCATAATACCTTAGGATCACTTAAATCCTCTTCATGCTCAGTAGGTCTCACACTCACTCATAGCTAATTTTGGATCACATTCAAGATGTTTTTTTTTTACTTATCACTTCACCAAAACTCACCATATTTCTGCTCCAATGCTCACACATTGTTCCTCACAACTCAAAACACTTAGCTTGATATTTCTTTCAATTTTAGCAAATTGATTTTAGTCATCTTTACCTCAAAATAGGTAAAATTCTAGGTTTTCCATTTTCTAAAACCTTTAAGATACTTTTCAAAATGGTATCTTAAGTTACTATCTGGCCTCTAGGACCATTTAGCTCCATTTGACACTCTCAAGTTTTTAGTGTCATCTTTGTTCATTCATTGGTACTCATAAAAGTTCCAATTTCTTCCATATAAGGCAATCATTAGCTACATCACTCATTGCCCTTGAACATTTAAGTACCCTTCCATTTAAAGACACTTAGGAGAACTGAAACACTCAAAAAGGTATAGACTTTAGACCTTACAAACATCATTTCTATCCTTTCCTAGCTGCTGAGAGCCGGATCCCTAGGATTAGCCTAGACGGATCCCCCATTGGTGGGAACCGTGGGATCCGGGTGACAGATTTATGTCAACTCTTGCTCGAACAATCATTTCAAGCTCATCTTACTAACTTGAACACTCCATCTCATCCTAATTAAATCCCTAGATCAGTAAAACTCTGAAGTTGACTCTTGTGCATGCTAATCATCACATTCCAAAGGATATTAGAGGCTTAAGTTTTGAATGCACTTGCCAAATCCTTCCCTTTATAAGTCATCTTGCTAGAATCCCTTAGTCAATAGACACAACATAATTATCAGCATTTAGAAACCTTTTCCTTAGTCATTTCATAATGAGGAAAGCTGCTAGTGCTAACTCATCCAACTAAGAACCACCCAAGAAACTTGCTCGTGTTGTACAGGAAATTTCCTCAACCGAATCATCTCCGGTTAAATCCACAAATGGTAGGATTTCCCATCCACCGAATCATCACCCGTAAGAGATAATAGTGCTAGAATCCCACCTCAACAAACCCAATCAACAATTGCCAAGAGAACCGCAAGAATTAGCATTAAACCTTTTAGGTTAGAAAATGGATCATCGAGCTCTAAACCAAACGTACCTAGCTCTAGCAAAACGTCTAAACCTTCATTCCTAGAGCATGGACTACATTCCTTCACCGAGCCTCTCTCTCACGCAAATCTCTATTCATTAGAGCATTCACCACCGAGAACTTCCTATTCACCAACCTTCTCGTTAAAAAGGGAACCATCTACATCACCAACTAGTCCATCGTTGGAAACAATGAACCACCAAGGACTTGACCATATGGAGGAATTTCCATTACCACCACCCTCATTCTTAGTAGAACCTCATCCTACTTTACTCAATGTAACCCCACCATCATTTCTAGCTAAACAAACTTGAGCTAGAAGATTTTAGTGGTGTCCTAGTATCAAGCGTTAGTTGGTCTAGAAATTCCTAGTCATGTATCGCTCATTTTCTTAGTTTTTAGAGTCATGTATATCATAACTCTAGTTTTATTAAATGAAATTACATGCTACTTGCTATTTTTCTGAGTATATGATTACGTTGTATTCATATCTCACCTTTGTGATAACATTATTTGTTATACCACCATTTGCTGAATTTATTCATCAGCCAGACGGATCCCTCTTATTTGCCTAGACGGATCCCTACTAGGAGGGAACCGTGGGATCCGTGATACAGAAAACTAATTTTCTACTAACTTGGATCACATATGTAGGAAATTGTGCATTATACTTGTTTTCTAATCTTTGTTTTGTAGTTATTCAATTTACACATGAAGACTTTCACATCCTAAAGCTAGGGGAGCTTTTGTCAAAGCAATACATTGCAAATTACTTGCAATATTAGGAGTACATTTCTTGACATCCCTTTGCAAAATTGCAATCATCAAGGGGGAGCACATTCGTCACTTAGACAAAATCTTTTGCAAACTTAGTTGCAAACAAACTAGCTTAGTATTACTTTCTTGACGCCCTTACATAGGGATGGACTCGTCAAGGGGGAGTAAAGACGAGATCATTTCCAGTTACTTGCTCTCTATTTCTTTTTATTTCTTTCACATGTTTTTCCTAAAAACAATGTGTTAGTTTCCTTTCGAAGCTCTTTTTGTTTCGACAAAAAAGGGGAGAAGAAAGTAAAAACTACAAATTCAAACTTTTACGAATTTTAGCTTTTCCTTAAAATAATTTTATGTTTTGTCATCAAAAAAAGGGGGAGATTGTTGATACAAATAAGCCGTAAAAACGTTTATTTATATTTTACGATCTTCTAATGTTTTGTCGATAACAAACGTAAAATCATTTTAACGAAACAAATAAAATACGTAAATGGTTTGAACTAATAGTTTCTAACATATTCACATTTTCACATAAAACACTAAAACAAGTATATGTGATTTTATGATTTAATATTACATATGTATAACAACTAGTGTTTACATATTTGGGTAAAATATACACATAACTAGTATCTAGTATATTGGGTAATATAAATTGGTAGAAACTTAAGTATCATAATCCATTTGGCAAATACATTGAATGTAATTGGGTACAACCCAAAGCCCATGACCCATGGAGCTTGACCCATAACCCATTGCATGACATCATGCTTATATCATATATGGATAATATCCATAACCCATGGTTTTGACCCATACCCATGTGACTAGGTGCATTGCACTCAAGAGATACATTGTATATTGGGCAATATAAATGGGTAGAAACTTAAGTATCATAACCCATTGGGAAAATACATTGAATGTAATTGGGTACAACCCAAAGCCCATGACCCATGGAGCTTGACCCATAACCCATTGCATGACATCATGCTTATATCATATTAGATAATATCCATAACCCATGGTTTTGACCCATACCCATGTGACTAGGTGCATTGCACTCAAGAGATACATTGTATCTAGCTAAAGACCCATGAATCAACCCATGACCCATAACCAAAATACCCATGGGTAAAGGGGAGCGTCCCACGGATCCCTAGCTTTACGCTAGACGGATCCCTTGTGGAAGGGATCCATGGGATCCGGGGAACAGTAGAATTTTTCCTCTATAAATAGTGAGTCATTTCTTCATTGTTTCTTACCCCTTTTCTAACATACTTTCCCCTAGAGTTAAAAACTCTCTAACCTCAGATCCAGGAGATATATGTTTGTAGTTTTGTTTTTGTGTGATCTTCTAGGTTCCTCTTAAAGGCGAGATCACTACCTTTGAAGTCGAGCAAGCTCAAGTCCATGAGTTGCCATGCTTCCTCATCATCAAGACTACTGAAGTCTTCTTGTTGATGATTGTTTTTCTTTTCCTAAGAAGTGTTGAAGACACTTGTGAAAGGTGTCAAGACGAAGATATTAGTGAAGGGTATCTATCGTCCATATCATAAGCACTTGTGGTAGGTGCTTAGAAGTCAAGACAAGAAGCATTATTGAAGGGTGCTTAGAAGTCAAGACACAAGACATTAGTGAAGGGTGTCTTGAAGATCTAGTAAAAGGCATTAGTGAAACGTGCCTTAGATGTACATTCGATATGGTGTGTTTCGATGTACAAGATAGATTAGTACTAGATCCAAGGATATTGATATCCTTGATGATATTGTAAAAAGGAGTGGATCTCCATTGGGATTAGTCGTTGGTGTAGTGTTGGGTAGTAGTTCCTCCATTGCAATGGAACTAGGTGCTTAGCCTAGTACCTAATAAAGGGTAGGCGAAGTTGTGATAGGATTAGTTCTCCTTGGAGTGAAAGAACTCGGTGGTTAGCCTAGCACCGTATAAAGGGTAGGCGACGTTGTGTTAGGTGTGGTTCGCCTTGGTGTGAAAGAACTCGGTATTTAGCTTTGTACCGGAAAAAGGAGATTGGTGTAGTGTTTACGAACTCTCGAGTAGGTGACTCGGGGAGTGGAGTAAGGCAAGGAAGGTGTCCTTGTAGCTGAACCACTATAAATACTTGTGTCGTGGTTATGTGCTCCTTACTCTTTATCTTTCATTACACATTTATTTATACATCTATCAACGTCCAACATACACATCCTAAGAGATTGACATAAGTCGATCTAAATGTTTTAAAACGAAGTTTTAATCGGTAAAACTATTCAACCCCCCTTCTAGTTTTCCACAAAGATGACTAAAATCAATTTACTAAAATTGAGAGAAATATCAAACTTGGTGTTTTGAGATGAGAGAAACAATGTGTAAACATTAGAGCGGAAAGATGGTGAGTTTTGAAGTAATAATAAATCAAAAATATCTTGAATGTGATCCTAAGTCATTCATGAGTAAGTGTGAGATCAACTGAGGCTAAGGAAAGTTTAGGTGCTCTTAATGAAGCATGCTTAACTAGTTCAATAAGGTTTGGAAGGGAAGGTTAGGTTGATATAATGAAAGAAAAGAATCACTTCTGTTTGTCTGAATCCCACGAATCCTTCATTTGAGGGATCCGACTAGTTATAAGTCAGGGATCTGGCATCTGGGACAGAATTCATAACAGTGAACATGCAATATTTTGCTCTAGGTATCAAATTTGAAACTGATGATCTCTATAGTAGGTATACATGTTATACAAGTAATACATGGCAAGTGTAGCATGTAGAGACATCAAATATTCTAGTATAAAGAAAATGTGATTAACAATCGATTTATTTCATAGGCGTGATTAGGTTACAATTGGCATCAAAGCTTCGTTACCAAGTCTTTTAAAGTATGTTGTACTTTAAAAACTTGATACGATCCGTGTATTTTTGAAAACTACAAAGAAGGGAATTTCTTAAAACAAAAAGTCATGTTTTTAGAAATCATCATTTTTTAAATGCTGGATAGTGATAGATCATTCTAACATTTTCTTTTGAGAAATATTCATACTAGAATTCTTCCAATGGCTTCGTTCTATCCGAAGAAAAAGAAGTGAACACCCAAAGAAGAATTCAAAGTGACCACAACTTGCTTTTCCAAAATACGATTAAGTATTTTTAAAGCTCGTGAAGTTTTTTGCGTCCATGGTTTCTAAAACCATACAAAGGGAATATAGCAAAGGTATGTTCTCTTAGTTACAATTAGTTGGTCAAAAACGTGCTGATTGCTTGTGGATAAAATGGTGATGTATGCTTCTCTCTTATAATAAGCCTAATATGAAAAATGTTTTGTTAATTTTTTTTCTTTAAAGTTTTGTTGTTAGATATCTTGTTAATCAAGCTTGAATAAAGGTAAAAATGGGTAATATAACTTCACTAAAAAGTCTACAAAGGTTAAACCTTTTCGTCGAGTCAAAACATGCATTTTTGTATTTCTGTGTCAGATTCGCGGATCCCTCAGTTTACACTGGACGGATCCCTCAAGCAAGGGATCCGTGTTACAGAAGACAGTTTTTTTGTCTGAATTTCAAAAATTCATAACTAATTAACCGTAAGTCGTTAGAAGTCGTGCCACCTATCGTTTTAAAGGTATTTGAGTCTAGTTTCATTTAAAAATTATTTCATAAACTGATTCAAAACAAAAATTTACAGAATTATTGATTTATAATAGAAAGTCATTTTTCGGTCATAACTTTTGTACAAACTTTTGATCTAGTTGGAGACGGATGTTTTCATCTTTGAATAACAATGTGTCCTCTTTTTAAATTAAAGTTTTGATCATATTTATAAAAAAAACTAATCAAGCTTGGTATACATGTTTATATTTAACATAAAGCGATGAAAAGAACTTTCGTATGCTATGCTAAATGATAAATTGTCTCCCTTGCATTACTTGATTATTTGCTTATCTCAAATAGTTTTTGTGCTTGTTTGATTGAATAACATATGTGGTTTCCTTACGTTGCTATTTATTCTCTTGCTTGTCGATTTAGTAATTTTCTACTAATCAATGTGCTACTTGAAGGAGTGTTTGGGATAACATCTAGTTGTGTCAAAAATGTTAGTTTTATAAGTTGATGAAAGATTAGCTTATACCAGCAAGGAACAGGTAATTACCAGTGTATGTGTCTGTGTGTGTTTACAAATATGAAAATTTGGTCTCAGTAATTGGTCTGAACGAAAAACTATAAATCGTATGAGAATATGTAGTTCAGAAATATATTATTGGAGGATGGTATGCAGTTAAAATAATAACTTCATTATTTTAGGACATGGTTGTTTTGCATCATGAAGTAGTGATAGATTTTCCAAAAGGTCGGCCTACAGAAAATCACGAGGCTACCTTATTGGAATTTGGGAGGACTCATAATGGGAAAGAGATCGGTGCCATGGCTCTCACTTTCGGGATTCCAGTGGCAATAGGAGCACTGGTATCTACTTTATTGCTTTCATTGTTTCATTTTTTAAGTCATGATGTATTACAAGAGTGAGTTTGGTGCTAAGTACGTACACCTGTGCTTTTGTTTGACAAGAGCGAGTTTCGTGCTGGTTTCTCTATGTGACTTAGAGGAAATTCAAACATTTTTAGATGTTTCTGTGAATGCCAGGTTATAAGGTTTTCCATATAGCTCTAAAAGTCCATACTTGTGATTTTATTGATTGAGGTAGTTATTATGTCTGACACATTCTTGTTATTTTTTCAGCTGTGAGGGATTGATTATTAAAACATTAACTCGAGATGCTACATATGAGCCTGAAAAGCGATCAAATAACTGACTTAAGTTGAAGAAAGACTATATGGACAGGTATTTGGTATTGGTAATCTTTAATATACTTTCCAACACGGAACACTTAAGGAAGGTATTTGGTCAATTTGTTGAGCTTATTCATGTGAAGATACCGGCGGGTAAGCGTTGTGGGTTTGTTCAGTTTGCTAAAGTTAGTACTGCTAGTACAAAGTTAAGACGACTCAGAGATTGACTGCTCGAAGTTAATATTGCTACTGTATTAGTTACAAATGTTAGTTATACGTTAGTATTGTTGGTTCATATAGTTAGTACTGCTTAGAGCATCCACTATGGTGGTTTATGAATAGGTCTAAAATCTTTTGAAGAGGTCTATAAATTTGATAACCATAGTGAGAAACCATTTCAATCCTAGGTGGAATGAAAAGGTCTAAGATCTTGAAGAGGTCTAAAGTATTTTCTAATTTCTTTTTTATTTTTATTTATGAAATGTTGGTTGTTTTTTATTGATATGAAAAGCTTTATGAATAGGTTTATCATAGTAGAAATAGGTTTATAATATGAAAAAGTTCATAATTTAATGATGCATTAATTATATAAATCTTTTTATAGGTTCATCATAGTGGATGCCCTTATATGATATGTATTAGTTGTTTATGGAAAAGATTATAGATACTTAGGAAAGTATTCTAAGCTGACTAGGACTCCTTGGTGTATAAAAGGATGTTCAATTTTATATTTGGTTCATTTATATACATTCCAATTTTATTGTATTTCAATTTGTTTTGTATATATCGATTTTTAAAATGTGACTAAAAGATTCATATAGTCGCACTTATTAACACTTTTGGTCACTGTTTGCTTAATTCGTTGTGTGACTAAATATTACAAAAGGCCGCACAAAAAAATATTCATGTGGCAATTGGATGATCAATAGTCACACAAAATATACATTTCTTCACTTTAAGCAGCCTATAGTCACATTTATTAACACTTTTGGCCATTTTATACTTAATTGTATGTGACTAAATACTCAAAACAAACATGTTTTGTGTGACTAAATATTACAAAAGGCCACACAAACAACATATTCATGTGGTCATTGGATGAACAATAGTCACACCAAATACACATTTCTTCACTTTAAACAACATATAGTCACAGTTATTAACATATTTGGCCACTTTTTGCTTAATTGTGGTGTGACTAAATACCCAAAACAAACTTGCTTTTTGTGACCAAATATTACAAAAGGTCACACAAACATAAAATTCATGTGGCCATTGGATGAACAATAGTCACACAAAATACACATTTCTTCACTTTAAACAGCATATGGTCACGCTTATTAACACTTTTGGTCACTTTATGCTTAATTGTATGTGACTAAATATCCAAAACAAACATGCTTTGTGTGACTAAATATTACAAAACGCTACACAAACTTAAAATTCATGTGACCATTGGATGGATAATAGTCACACAAAATACACATTTCTTCACTTTAAACAGCATATGGTCACACTTATTAACACTTTGGCCACTATTTGCTTAATTGTATGTGACTAACTCCAAGAAAACAACACCCGTTGTGTGACTAAATCATCACAAACGTCACATTTATTATATATTCATGTGGCCATAGGACGGGAAATAGTCACACAAAATACACATTTACTTGAATAAATCATCTCAAATGTCACATATATTATATATTTATGATGACAAAGGACGAACAATAGTTACTCTCAAAAAATATTCGTGTGACTATAAAGTATTTACGGTCACTCATACTGATTAATCCACCAAAATTTGTGCATAATTTGTCACACATATTCGGGTTTTGGTCACTCTTTTTCAATGACAAAGGTCACGAACTCAACAATGTCACCATGCCACCTACGGTGGCGCGCGCGACCTTTGGTGACACACACCCAAAAAAACGTGTGTGACTATATGTATATCGTCACACATTTTTGAAGTGATCATTACCACTTTTTGTACCAGTGTAAACAAGTAAACTGGTTTGCGGGTCAACCCGTTAAACCCATTTAACAAGTATCGGGTTTCATGTCGGATCAGAAATTACCGCCCCTACTAGTTACTACTATACACTTCTTTTATTTGCTATTTTTAATCATCATTTTTAAAGGTTTATCAGTATGAAACAAATACTAATAAATTCTTAAATATAGTTTTCTAGAAAGAGAAATGATTTGGTATGACTAAAAAAATTAATTTTGAGTTCAAATTTGCATGTTAGGGCACTCTCATTCATAACACCATAACACCAATAACACCGTTCACGTCAGCGCCACATCAGCTTTAACATTTAACATTAACATCCCCAAAAAACACTCACAACCATAACATCCCAATAACACCATAACACCAATTAATTTTCATATTTTTAATTTCAACCCCTACACTAAAACAAACACTTCATTTACACACACAAACAAAATAATAATTTCATATACCCAACATACTATTTATCAATATATATTTTATTCAAACCAAACCCAGAAACGCAAACCCAACTCAGCTTCTTCGTCTTCTTCGTCTTCCTTCTTCGCAGAAACGCAAAAAAAAATACCCAACACACAAACCCAGAAACACAAACCCAGAAACGCAAACACAAACCCAAACCCAGAAACGAAAAAACACAAACCCAGAAACGTCTTCTTCGTCTTCTTTCTTCGCAGAAACACAAACCCAGAAACGCAAAAAAAAAATACAAACCAAACTCAGCTTCTTCGTCTTCCTTCTTCGCCTTCTTCTTCTTCGTCTTCTCCGTTACAAGGACTGGAAATGAAACATTTTCAGCGCCTAACGCGCGTTACACGGGCAACGCAAAGGAACCAACGGCGTTAAACAATCACACTTCCAACGGATAACGCCTCCAACGGCGTTACCGAAGCCCTTAACGGGCGTTATTGCGTCAACGATGGGAGTGCTCTTAGCGTTATGTTGATTGCAACCATTTCTTAACAAATCAATAAATTATTGACACACTATGCATGTATAGATTTTCACACATACTAAATATCAACTTTATTGTATAAGTATATCCACAGTATTGATGCATTTTCCACAAGGCTATCACTTTTAAGCTTTGTATCGAAGTTGAGTTTGTGCATAGTATATCTAGTCCGTCCATAAGTATGCCGTCTATGTTTTTGTTGTAACTCAGAATTTTTATTATAGTTACCTAGTCAAATCAACGAATTGTCCGTTGCAAATAACAATACCATATGCACAAGCATCTATTCTCACTCCAAAGAAATATAGACAACGATACATGTTCAAAACTTCATTTTCAGCTACTATTAAATATGGATATCGTCGTAAAATCTTACACGATTTAAGTTCAGCAGAAGTTGAACGAAATATTGTATCGACTCTAATTCGAACAACAATGGCACAACTAATATATTTTCTTTCAAAGTTGTGTTTAATCATATTGATAGCGCTAACTTGTGTGTCTGGAAAACGTTTAAGAACAACCAAGTTAGGAGCTAAAAGTATATTTTTGCCAACAAAGGTTAATGTCGAAAGTACAAATGATTCCCAGGAGTACCAAGTTTATAACTACACACAAACATTAGATCACTTCAACTTCAATCCTGAAAGCTACATGACTTTTCAACAACGGTATGTCATTTTCCCTAAACATTGGGGTGGGCCCACTAACAATTCGCCGATCTTTATTTATGCGGGGGACGAGACCGACATCATGAACGATGTAAACTATAATGGATTCGAGCGTGTGATTGCTTCACGGTTCAATGGTCTTTTGATCTATATTGAGGTAAGTTTGGGTGTTAACTTACTATTTTTAGCAGAAGTTTATATTTATATATTTATTTTTTTAAGTTTGCAGCATCGGTACTATGGGACTTCAATGCCATTTGGATCAAAAGATGAAGCGTATAAAAACGCTAACACTCTTGGATACTTTACTTCAGAACAAGCTTTAGCAGATTACGCTCAAATAATCATCGATATTAAGAAGAATATGTCTGCAGAAAATTCTCCCGTCATAGTCGTTGGAGCATCATATGGTGGAAGTAAGTTATACTTCAAAAAATAATTGATTTTTAGCCTTAACCTCGTCCGCCAATAAAAGACCGAAAAAACATAGATGAAAGTATCGAAACAGAAATTTTGGTACATATATGGTATGTCGTGTACAAATTGCATCTATAAGACTATACAATATTGCAAATCGACATGCTGTTATATCCTGAATTTGGGCTCAATTTTGACACATATTAGGTATATATTGTTTTACATAATTGTTGATCCGTACTTTTTTCAAATTAGTGCTCGCTTCGTGGTTTCGACTGAAATATCCGCACATTGCTTATGGAGCATTTGCGTCGTCGGCTCCAATCCTATATTTTCTCGGACTAACTCCTGAAAATGCATATGCTTCTGTTGTTTCAAAGGACATCAATGTAAGTAAACCAAAGAGAAAAAAATCTTTCAAGTACTTATAGTGATCGCTTCAGAGTTAGAAAATCTACTAACTAAAACTAGTTTTATACGCACAGAGTACAAGTATGACTTGCTACAACACGATAAGAGAATCATGGTTTGAAATCGATAGAGTTGCTGCTCAACCAGGTGGTCTTTTAAGCCTCTCTCAAACGTTTAACACATGTTTGTAAGTTGTATCAAATTAAACATTTTTCATTTTGTTCATGTTATTTTGTATTACATTAGATGTCTAAATTTATAATCGGATTCTGAAGGCCAATGAACACAACGACTAAGGATCTTAAGTACTATCTTGAGGTCCTATTAGATGATATGGCTCAATATGACACCCCTTCAGACAACTACTTACAAACTTTTTGCAATGTAACCGATGGTGCCGGAGAAAATACTTACATTCTCGACAAAGTCGTGGCTGGATTTAGTTCAATCTATGGAACAGAATGCAAGACTTTATTTGATAAACGATTCCACAAAAAACTAGGATGGGATTGGCAGGTACACAATACACGAATATTTGAAAGGCCATTCTAGCTTTTTTAGATGTTTATAACATAGCAAAACCAAAATAGTGTCGCGTATATACATCAAATAAGGTCTAAGTTGTTCTTCTTTTTTTTCGTTACACAGTCATGTACGGAGATGGTAATGCCAATGGGACGTGGAGAAAACGATACAATCTTCCAAGCAGATCCTTTCGACTTGGACAAATACACCGAGGAATGCCAACAAGTCTTTGGCGTCACACCAAGACCTTATTGGGCACCAATAGAGTTTGGAGGTTATGTACGTTAATTTTCTCTTCCATCCCTCGTTAAATCTTTTTTTAACTATAAGCATTTTATGAGTAAAGCTTATGCAACTTTATATCATGTTACAAGGGTATAAAAACCGTGCTCAAAAAGTTTGGAAGCAACATTATCTTCTCTAATGGTTTACGAGATCCATATAGTTCTGGAGGGTATATTTTCTTGCGACCTAATGTACCTTATAAGCTTTGTGATACAAAATATTAAGATTACTTTTTTCTTTTGCAGAGTTCTTTATAACATATCAGATACAGTCGTAGCTCTTTATACCGAAGAAGGTAAGTAATGTTTGGATAGCCAATAGGTCAGTCTTTTCACCAGTAGTATTTGTGTCAGATTAATGTCATTGTCTTCAATCATATATTTATGCGTTCAAGTCATGTTATACACAAATATGTTATTTATACGAGTGTCCAAGAATGTATAATATAAAGGGTAATAATTTAAATAAGTGTCACTAGTTTAAACAATCATTTAACAAATCAAAAGTTAGCAACTAACCTTCGAAAATTTAATTTTAAAAACTAGCCATTTTTTTTTTTCACAAATCGTTTGCGAAAGGTTTGCGCGATTTTGTTACAAATGAGTGGCAAATATTAATTTTGAATATCAAAAACACTTGTAAATTATAAATTTTTCGCAAATCAGGAAATCATTTTGCAAAATATGATTTCGTTTCGTAATTTAAAAAAGCTTTTTGCAAATTTTGTGATTTCACTTATATTAAACTTTTTTTTTTTTTTTTTTTTTTTACCTTTCAAAGCCGTCAGACATCAGTTGCAAAATGGAGGGTTATTTTGTCAAACCCTTGGAAAGTGATTAAAAGATAAACTTGAATCCTTTAAGTGAGTAGTTAAATTATTAGCATTTTAAATAAAGGAAATTGCATATATATGCTCAATAAAATTTGCATATTTATATAATTTCTCATAATAAATATTTAATACATAATATATAATGAATCTTAAACATGTTTTAAAAACATATTTATATACAAAATTTAATATGTATATATGTAATTACCCCTTCGCATAAAAAAAAAAAAAAAAAAAAAAAAAAAAAATTGTCAGACCAGCTGTTAACTTCGCAACAAGGAAGAGAACTTGTTCGAGACCCCTTTTTAACCCCCCAACTTCCGATATGAACCGATTATGGACCTTCATTCGGATTGAGTGAACACCTTCATTATAAAAAGAAAAATGAACCCTTCATCTTAAAAAGAGTTCAAAAGACCCTCCAAAAAAACATGAGTAACAGAAAACTCCAAAAACATTTCATGATTTCCAAAGTGAATTGCGAAGTTAGCAACACGTTTGCGAATTCCATGGGTAGTTTTAAAATAGTTATTTTATTTGTTAAATTTAGTTTTGTACAAATGGTTTCTTGAACTGTTTTCCAATAATATAATTGTATGTAGCTTTGCCTTTGATAGAATATTTTGATGAAATTAACTTGTTTGCATTTGTTTTTGTATACAAAGAGCGTTTTTGAAATATACAAGCGTTTTGTAAAATAAAGAATGTCGATTTTGAAATATTTCAAAAGTAAATGTCAAAACAATCATGCTCGACATTTTTTTTTTTTGGGTCCATTAGCTTTTTTGGAAAACACAAAAATTGAACAAGCTATAGCGTTTTCTGAAAACACAAATATCAGAACAAGCTTCAATGAAATTTTTTACGTAAGTGCGAAAAGACTATTAACAATGAACCATTTTGCTGTAACACCAAAATCATATGTCTTTTTCCCATTTTCAAACTTGTTTCGAACCATATACATTGGTTTGAAATAATTAAATTGATCACTCATTTCATAGTTTGGTCATTTTGGTGTAGCTCAAAAGGTTTCTTTTCATTATTTCATGACACCTTTAGTTTATTCTCTATTTTAGGACATCATTGCTTGGACTTTGATACTCCAAACGCTACAGACCCGGAATGGTTAGTCGCTCAAAGAAACTCAGTGATCAACATTATAGAAGGATGGCTCTCAAAATACACGACCCCTTAAGGCTAACTAACAACACACATTAATGTGCCACACCCTCTCAGTATTAGTTGTTTCAATGCAATATTAGATAGATACACGATAATGACGACATGTAGCGAATGTCTTGTAGCATATGTATTGAATAGTATGGAGTTGGGTTGGAGTATTAGTTTCCATTTTAGTAGCGTTAGAGGAATGACATGATAACCAAGAGCAGTATAATCTCGTTTTTTCACCATTTCAAAAAATGGAAGGAAACAAATACATCGTTATGAAGATATGTCATCTAAAAGTTTCGTTGTTATTTACTACTAGACGAATATCTGCATAAAGCGATGGTGTATAACGGCATAATTATAATTGCGAACTTATGTTTTGGTGTGACCTTTGATGCAACGTTTACGACTTTAATTTGTATCAGTGCAAGATAAAATGGTCTATGGTTATAAATGAAAAATGATAAAGTTTGAAGATTAAACAATATTTAAATTATTAATTTAGTGGTGTATGTTGTTATCATTTTTAATCAAGGGTATCTTAAAGTTACCATTAGTGTAATTAAATGGGTAATTTAGACAAACCACTTTACTTAATTTTAAGTCATTTTAAGTTTCAAGAATGAACATACATTCTTTATAAGCCGTAGAGATAAGGTCTTTTTTAGAAGAAAATTTGATTTTACCACATTCGAAATCACATCTAATTTAAGTAATATTAGGAGGGTACCCGCACATTGCGGCAGCGGGTACCTTGTAATTATTATTTTTTTTGCAAACAATTTTTTTGATAATACGTTTTTCATTACAATAACTTTATGGAAGACGAGAATTTTAGATTTTAGTAACTTCAAACAATGACAAACAATATTATCTTAAAAGTAGATAGCAAAGAATATAGACATGCCATTTGGTTTTTTGATAAATTGTATTAATTTTTATTTAAGAATGTTTTAGTGTATTTGAGGAAAGTATTTAAAATTTATTTTAATAGCTTATTTGATTTGTATAATATGGTTTATTAATTATATTTTTGTATTGAGGAGTGTTTTTATGATTACATTAACTAAATGAGTTAAATATATATGTTGGTGCATAAGTTAAGTATACAATATGCATGTATAATTGTATTGCTTAATATTTAAATTTGCAATATCTTGGTTATTTTATGGAGTGAATGGTATTCATCTATTATATGTAGTTTAGATATAGGTTCAACTAATGTGTATAAAATAAATGAGATTTGCCATCTATGACACTAAAGGGTTAAAACTTAGAAAAAAATACATACATGCATTATATATAATAGCATGGTACCCGCGCAAAGCAGCGGTTTGGAGGCGAATGTTGTTTAGCGATTTTTAGACTTGACGTTTTTTTGGTGAATATTGTGTTAACGATTTTATATGATGGATGATAGTTTTAAGAGATTGTGTGTTTTGTGTTATGAGATTGTGAGAATTGTGTGTATTGGTTTATTGTCATATTCAGAAAATTCATTTGCAATTGTTGTATGTGTATTTGGTTGTGCAATAATTTAACAAAAGTCTATTGTCTCCTGGTGGTTAGGATGTTTGTTTTTCACCTGGGTGAAGGTTCAAATCCTGCAATGGAAGTTTCTTAATTTTACACGATTTTATAGTTCGAAAGTGTGTAAGCTGAAAATGTTAAGCCTTCCACAACAAAAGATGACATCACCTGAAGTAACGTTGATGTAATCATTTAATATTATGTTTGGTATGATACTTTTAGAATAGAATAAAAAAAAAAAAAAAAACTTAAAAACTCATTCCACAATAAAATGAAGGGTATGGATTAAATCCTCTGACACAACCCTTTCACCTCAATTCGTGGCCACAAATAAAGGTACTTTTCTTTTTTCAATAATTTATTTTCTTTTATTATCATTAAAATAATAATTTTATATTCAATTATCTTTAAAATTAAATATAGTTTTTCTCTTTTATTTTTCTTTTGATACCCCCATCAAATCCAAATCTTAAACCAAATCTAAATCCGATTCCAACCCCATCTACAAACCAAACGGACCCTAAATAGACTTGAGACATTCGTTTTATGGAAGGCTTAACATTTTCAGGTTACACACTCTTGAATTATAAAATCGTGTAAAATTAAAAAACTTCTATTGCAGGATTTGAACCTTCGAACTATAAAATCGTGTAAAATTAAAAAAAAAACTTCCATTGCAGGATTTGAACCTTCACCCAGGTGAAAAACAAACATCCTAACCACCAGGAGACAATAGACTTTTGTTAAATTATTGCACAACCAAATACACATACAACAATTGCAAATGATTACATCAACGTTGATGAAGTGTGGTAGCTTCCAATTGGTGAATTCAACTAAATAATATTAAACGATTACATCATAATTAAAAAAATATATTTATATAAAGTAATTGTATTTTAGCCAATTTTACAAAGCTCTGTCCTTTTAACATTTTTTTTACTAGTCATACTTATGCTTCCAACTTTCCAAGGCATGCCCAAGACTTTGATTGGTATTTTTTCGGTAGATTGAAAGAAGTGTTCATTTTACACGCTGCAATCAAATTTAAAATTCAAATTATCTCAAATATTTTTCTTGAGCATTCTACTTCTTCTTTCATCTGGTATCATTTCAAATTAATTTTAACCTGTCAATTATATTGCCAAATCGATTTACCTACATCAACGTTACTCCAGGTGATGTCATCTTTTGTTGTGTTGATGTTTCCATTTTTGATTTTATTCGCTTGAAAATGAATCTGCTTCCTATTTTATCTTTGTAATTCTTATTCTATCCATGTCTTCTTTCACATGTTGTGGATCGAAACTTCATTCAAAATGGTGCTTCTACTTCAACCTCTTATCACCTTGGACAGTTGACTAACCCTTAGAAATATTTGTGAACACCAACTTTTTGATGAAATGCCTAATGAACAAAAAAGTTTCAAATGTTAAAACTATTTTGTGAACTGTGAAAAGAAAAAAGTGTGAAGCGTTTAATAGAAGTGGAAAATTCTTTTGAATAATAATATAGTTTTTAATGTGTATACAATGCTCATATACTGTAGTCACTATTTTTTATCTTGCATAAATATGCTTGCTTGGAGAATGTCATTGTGCCTCTTCTTCATATGACATGCTTTTTGAAATCAGGTATACAAGGTGTTTTAGCTTATGGTTAGGAATTCTTAATTTTGTTTAAACGTTTTCAGTAAACTGTTAAGTTAAACTGATCATTTTGTTCATATGTCGATTTAACATAATGACTAGTTAATTTTTCTTAACTTAACAATTAATTGATGCATGAATTGTGTTTTTGTTTATTAGTTATTCGTTTTTTTCTAGATTGCAGTGTGCTTTTTTATTTTTTGGCTTCTGGTTACTTAACCATTCGCTAAAGAACTTATATGCAACCTTTTTAATGTTACAAATATTACCTTGAAATTAAATCATCAACATGAGTTTTGCGGCTGTATGTTTCAACAAAAAGATAACAAAGAAATTCCACCATCATTATTAATATAACTACCCAAGACCAATATCATGGTTTAGTATGTCTTACCACTAAAAATTGATGTTGATGAGGATGGATCAATGCATTTTGCCCTTATTTTGACTATTGATTAAAGTAGTGATATGGTACCACATTACTAGGAATGTTCTTAATTTGTATTGTGGTGCAAAAGATAATAAATTGTTTATTTTCTACTGTAGTGGTGAACGTATGTAAGACTTTGATGTTAATGCATTAGATTAATTAATCAATTTCTTTATATATTCTTTGTCTTTTGGTGCAAAAGATAATGTATAGTTGTTTTATTTTTTTTATTTTTTTTTTCGGCAAGTGCTTAATCAATGTCTTTTTTTATGCATGTAGGGGAAAGTCGCTTCAAGAAACTATGAGATTCGTTTGCATTAGTAGGTATTTTTTTCATAGTTGCACATGATTTGGTTTTTCTTTGTTTGCACATAACTACTCATCATATTACATATCACGTTTTTAACAGAATTATATGTGTCGAATTACTCGACTTATTACTATGATTCGTTTTGAAGGCTCCAAGTGTTTGTTGAAATGCTTAAGTAAAAATTAATAAAAAAAGAGTGTCTCAAGTCAATCCGCACCTGTTATATTTCATATTAATGAACATGATCATAGATAGTTTCAAGAAGGGTTATGCACACAGGTGATTCTTCCTATCATTTACATGAGGCAATCCCTCAACCATGTGAAAATCTAGAGTTTTTTATATGTTTAAAATAAGATTTGGCTTAACAATTTAAGGTTGTGTGTTGCCAGTTGATTATTTATATAACAAACTCATAGATTATTTATATATCACGTCATTTGCTCAATCGGTCGCAAATTCCTTATCACTGAAGATTGAACCTTTTGTAAATACAAGACAACATAGTGCTAATAAAGAATGCGTGATAATTTCTATTTAACAAGGTCCATATTTATTTAACAATGGCAACTTTTAAGCTGCGTTGCCTGGGATTATTTTCCTTTTAAATCTTCACTAAACATGATTTACATGCGTCTTTATTGTGTTCAATGTTATCACACAGAAGAATATATTTAAGTATCCATGACCATCAGTTATCTGACTCATGTTTTTGCTTTTTGTACCCAGATTGGACACAATGTGTTTGAAGTAGGCATGAAAAGATTTTGGCATGAGACTCTACACATGCTTTAGTAACTAAGTAAGTTTTCATTTTCTAATCCTGCTTTAATTTTTGTTCATCAAAGTTATAATGCCTAATCGTTGATAACAAGTTTTTGATGGTTAGAAGATTATTTAAGATCATGTTTCTTACATTTAAGGACCTGGATTTAGATATGAATGTTAACTGAAGTTACCTATATCGTTCTCCAAAAAAAGTCATGTTTTTTACTTTTTTCCAGTTATATAAGGAAAGGTTTATTTTAAATTGAAATATCAAGATAGTTTAGACTTTAGAGGAACAATAAATCATAAAATAGTTAGCGTCAAACTATTGCAATTTCTCTTAATGTAAAATCTGTATTTGAATATTGCACATTTGCTTTGCTAATAATAATATTATTTAACCATAAATTAAGTAGGTGAAACTTTAAAGCAGTCAGCATGGGAAAGATGATCCAGATGTTTATAATCATTTCAGGTTGTTGACATTGGATACAAGATCAAGATGGTGGAAGATCTTAGACATATAATGTAAACGAACGTGAAACAAGAAAAGAATGAACGAGTTTACACTTTCTGTTTACTATTTCAACTCAGTTTCAAAAAATGTTTTGTGATGAAATTAGTGGGCACAGGAAGCTTTAGAAGCTAGAAAGGGAGAAAACGCATTGCTTGGTAATTCATGTATTATTTCAACTGTTCTTTTAATGTATGCGTTGCTTGAAACTAGAACTTGAGATCTTTGGGGAAATTCATTTTTAAGAAGCCTATAGGTTTTATTAAAAAAACTTATGACCAGAGATTTATAAATTTGCCAATCTGTGTTGCCTATGATTTTAATTTTTATGTGCAAATATTGTTTCCGGTATTAAATTTTAGTTTTTTACCAGGGTTATATAATCTTTAAACTTACGACTACGGAATTATATAAACTTCTATTTTCCATTCCCCCTGTTTGTGATATGTCATTTTTTTTGGGTTTATTTATATCTAAATAGTTCCATATCTACGTTGAAATTTGGTGAAGGTCTTATGGGTCTTTTTTGTGTATATTCCAAGTGGATTAAGAAGATGTTTGTAAACCAAATGCATATACTTTGGTAATGATGAATATGCCCTAAGAGTGAGCATTCTTATGTTAACGATGGATTTTTTTTTTTACCTCCATTCCCAAAACTTGATCATTCCATGCCATTACTTTTGTTACAAAAAATCAAATAAACAGTGATGTATAGTTGATTAGTATATAAAGACCATCAATTACTTTACATGAAATGGTATGATTGAGGTTCACTAATTAGTGTAATGACAAACGCTAATAAAATTAGATGACATTATTTATATGAGTATTTAAAAAAAATATGTTTAGACTGCCCGTGTATTACACGGGTCTTAAACTAGTGCTTTGTATATTAGCATAGATTAAATTGGTTGGAGATAGTTATTTGTAGTGGATAAGTAGGGCTGACAGCGGACCAAATATGGATCGGATGGAGTCGTTATCATATTCGTATACATGTAATTTATCATCATCCATAATCATATCCATTTAACTTTAATTCACCCATCCATATTCATATCCAACGGATAAAATGGGTAAACGAATATCCGTTAGAAGAGAAAACATAAAATAAAATAAAAATCTCGTTCCCGTTCATCTATAAATTCTCTATTTTTAAATAAAATGTATATTGTTATTGATGTGCTCTTTCTGAACTCGTCAGGTTTTAAATTTATAAACGTATACTACCTAGACTATTTCTACACACTTTAAAGCAGTGTACGCTATCATGTAGCAGTGTAGTGATGGTAAGTATGATTGTCGAACCCTAAGAGCTAGTCGTTGGTTGATTAATTCGAGACTATCTAAACTAAGAAAACAATTAAATTAATAAGTATTGGCGTATCGCCAGACTTGATGCATTTTCCACAAAGCTGTGACTTCAACTTTGTTATAATCGAAGTTGACATTTTGCATAGTATTTCTAAGTCCGTTTATGCCGTCTATATTTTGTTGCAACTCAGCTTTTATATTATAGTTGCCAAGTCCAATCAACTAATTGTCTGTTGCAAATAACTATACCAAGAGGTACAAGAATCTCTATTCTCACCCCAAATATATATAAACAGACAATGATACATGTCCCAAACTTTACTTACAGCTACTATTAATTAAATACGTATCGTTGTAAATCTTACACTATATAAGTTCAGCAGAAGTCGAACGATATATTATATCGTTCTCTAACTCTAACAACAATGGCACAACTTATAACTTTTCTTTCAAAGTTGTGTTTAATTATATTGATAGCGCTAACTTGTGTGTCTGGAAAACGTTTCAGAACAACCAAGTTAGATGCAAAAAATAAATTTTGGCCAACAAAAGTTAATGTCGAAAGTACAAATGACTCGCAAGAGTACCAAGTTTATAACTACACACAAACATTCGATCACTTCAACTTCAATCCTGAAAGCTACACGACTTTTCAACAACGGTATGTCATTTTCCCTAAACATTGGGGTGGGCCCACTAACAATTCGCCGATCTTTTTTCATGCGGGGGAGGGGAGACCAGCATCATGAATGATGTAAACTATAATGGATTCGAACGTGTGATTGCTTCACGGTTCAATGGTCTTTTGATATATATTGAGGTAAGTTTTGGTTTTAACTTACTATTTTTAGCTGAAGTCGATACTTATATATTTATTTTTCTACATTTGCAGCATCGGTACTATGGGACTTCAATGCCATTTGGATCAAAAGCTGAAGCGTATAAAAACGCTAACACTCTTGGATACTTTACTTCAGAACAAGCTTTAGCTGATCGATTACGCTCAAATAATCAGCGATGTTAAGAAGAATATATCTGCAGAAAATTCCCCCGTCATAGTAGTTGGAGGGTCATATGGTGGAAGTAAGTTATGCTTCGACAATGTATTGATTTTTAGCCTTAACCTCATCCGCTAATAATAGACCAAAAAAAAAGAGTTGAAAGTGTGCAAACAAAAATTTTGGTACGTATAAAGTATGTCGTGTACAAATTGCATCTCTAAGACCAATGAATATACAAAATCGACCATGCTATTATATCCTGAATTTGGGCTCACTTTTGACGCATAATAGGTAAATATTGTTTTACATAATTGTTGATCTGTTTTTTTTTTTTCACAGTGCTCGCTTCGTGGTTTCGACTGAAATATCCGCACATTGCCTATGGAGCATTTGCGTCGTTGGCTCCAATCCTCTATTTTTTGGGACTAACTCCTGAAAACGGATATGATTCTGTTGTTTCAAAGGACATTAATGTAAGTAATGAGACTAAAAAACCCGTTCGAGTACTTTTTATAGTGATGGCTTCAGAGTTGGAAAATCTACTAACTAAAACTAGTTTTATACGCACAGAGTACAAGTACGACTTGCTACAACACGATAAGAGAATCATGGTTTGAAATCGATAGAGTTGCTGCTCAACCGGGTGGTCTTTTAAGCCTCTCACAAACGTTTAACACATGCTTGTAAGTTGTATCAAATTAAACCTTTTCCATTTTGTTCATATTATTTTGTATTACATTAGATGTCTAAATTTATAATCGGATCATGAAGGCCAATGAACACGACGACTAAGGATCTTAAGTACACTCTTGAGCTCCAATTAGATGGTTTGGCTCAATATGACACCCCTTCGGACAACTACTTACAAACTTTTTGTAATGCAACCGATGGTGCCGGAGAGAATACTTACATTCTCGACAAAGTCGTGGCTGGATTTAGTTCAATCTATGGAACAAAATGCAAGACTTTATTTGATGAAGGATTAGACAAACATTTTGGATGGGATTGGCAGGTACACAATACCCGAATATTCGAAATACCATTCTAGATTTTTTAGATGTTTATAACATAGCGAAATCCAAAATTGCGCTGCATATATACATCAAATAAGGTCTAAATTGGTCTTTTTTCGTTATAAAGTCATGTACAGAGATGGTAATGCCAATGGGACGTGGAGAAAACGATACAATCTTTCAAGCAGATCCTTTCGACTTGGAAAAATACACTGAGGAATGCCAACAAGTATTTGGTGTCATACCGAGACCTTATTGGGCACCTATAGAGTTTGGAGGCTATGTACGATAATTTTCTCTTCCATCCTTCGTTAAATCTTTTTAAAGTTTTTAACTATAAGCATTTTATAAGTAAAGCTTATGCACAACTTTATATCATGTTACAAGGGTATAAAAACCGTGCTCGAAAAGTTTGGAAGCAACATTATCTTCTCTAATGGTTTACGAGATCCATATAGTTCTGGAGGGTATATCTTGCAACCTAATGTACCTTATAAGCTTTGTAATGCAAACTTGTTCAAAATATTAAGATTTTTCTTTTTTCTTTTGCAGAGTTCTTTATAACATATCAGATAAAGTGGTAGCTCTTTATACCGAAGAAGGTAAGTAATGTGTGGATAACCGATAAGTCGGCCTTTCTCCGGTAGTATTTGTGTGAGAATAATGTCACTATATTCATTCATATATTTATGAGTTCAAGTCATGCTATACACAAATAAATAATATAAACGGTAATAATCTAAATAAGTGTCTCAATCATTTAACCAATCAAAAGTGAGCAACTAACATACGAAAAATTAATTTTGAAAAACAAGCCATGGATTTCACAAATTGTTTGTGAAAGCTGTACGAGATCGCGAATTTGTTACAAATGAGTTGCGAATATTAATTTTTAATAACGGAAACAGATGTAAATTAAGCATTTATTTCGCAAGTTGTGAAATCATTTTGCAAAATATGAATTCGTTTCGTAATTTAAGAAGCTTTTTGCAAATTTAGTGATTTTGTGACTTTTCAAAGCCTTCTCACATCACTTGTGAAATGGACGGCTATTTTGTCAAACCCTTCCAAAGTGATTATATATTTGCATATTTTTCTAAAATACAATTTCTTAATACATAATACGTGTTTAGTTATGTTTTGGAAAAAATAAAGATGCAAATTTTTGTAAGTATAATATGTAATTGCACTTTGAAAAAAGTAAAACAAAAATAAATTAAATAAATAGCAAGACTAGCCATGAACTTCGCAACAAGAACTTGTTCATGAACCCTTTTTTTAACCCCCCCCTCTCCCCCGGTTACTTATTCCATTAAGAACCGCAGATTTTTGGGTACATCACATTCATGCATTTACGATTCAGACCTGGACGATTACCCCTACCCTCGGTAGCTTACGCCCCCCCCCCCCCCCCCCCCCCCTATCTGAACCGGTTATGGACCTTTGTTCGGATTTAGTGAACCCCTTTATTGTAAAAGGAAAAATGAAACGTTCATCTTAACAAGAGTTCAAAAGACCCCCTCCAAAAAAACATGACAAATGTAACAGAAAACTCCAAAAACATTTCATGATCTCCGAAGTGAATTGCGAAGTAAGCAACACGTTTGCTTTTCTACTGCGAATTCCATGGCTAGTTTTCAAATAGTTTCTTTTCGAGGTTATTTGCTTTGCTCAATTTAGTTTGTATATATGGTTACTTGAACTGTTGTCCCATAATATAATTGTATGTAGCTTTGCCTTTAAAAGCATATTTTGATTAAAATAACTTGTTTGCATTTGTTTTTGTATACAAACAACGTTTTTGAAAAATACAAGCATTTTGCACAAAAAAAATAAAATAATGGTATGTGAGGACAAGCTACAATGAAATTGCAAAAGTCAGTAGCTTGTCCTGACTTTTGCAATTCTTTTAAAATAACTTGTTTGCATTTGGCTTGACAATTTTGGTCCATTAGCTTTTTTGGAAAATGCAAAAGTCAGGACAAGCTAAAATGAAATTCTTTACGTAAATGCGAAATAACTATTGGTATGTGAGTTGCCCACAAAAATAATGTTGTGGGTTCAAGCCTCACTAAAGACATTTGTGAGATAATCGTAAAATAGGTGGTATAAGACGTGGACAAAATTGTCGTTCGAAAAAAAAGAACCATTTTACTGTAGGAATCTAATTCATGTATAATCATATGTCTTTTCCCATTTTCAAATTTGTTTCAAATCATATACACCGGTTTGAAATAATTAAATTGACGACTCATTTCATAGTTTGGTCACTTTGGTGTAGCTCAAAGGTTTCTTTTCATTATTTCGTGACACTTTTAGTTTATTCTCTATTTTAGGACATCATTGCTTGGACATTAAAAATCCAAAGGCTACAGACCCGGACTGGTTAGTAGCTCAGAGAAACTCGGTGATCAACATTATAGAAGGATGGCTCTCAAAATACACGACCCCTTAAGGCTAACTAACAACACACATCAATGTACCATACCCTCTCGGTATCAGTTGTTTCAAAGTTACATCTAGCTAGATACACGATAATGACGATATGTAGCAAATGTCTTGTAGCTTATGTATGTATTGATGATTTTCAATAATATACGAATAGTTTGGTGTTGAGTCATATCAACATGTTTTAAGGAAGTTTGAAATTATTAGTTTCTATTTTAGTAGTTTTAGAGGAATGACATGATAACCAAGAACAACATAATCTCGGTTTCACTATTTCAAAAAATGGAAGGAAACAAATGCATTGTCCTAGGGGCGACTCAGGCCTTATCAAAGCCTAAAGCAAAAGGTTAAAAAATATGGCTTTTTCGATTATTTGCTATGCTTTTAATAAAAGTCATTGGATTAATATAACGTCTAACCAGAAAACCAAGAACACTTAGTAAAGTTAAGAACTCGTTGATGATTGAAAAACAAAATGACATGTAAAGAAACCAAATGTGGTTGTTTTGATGATCTAGAAGTAGGGCTAAGACGACGCATTGAACCAAGACGAGTATGCTTTTATGAGTTCGTTCGTAAACATCTATTGAATAAACCTGACATGAATACTTAAACAGTTAAGCAAAAGAAATATTATGTTCGTGCTCATTATATAATAAAAAAATCCACATTTATTTGATAACACACTATGCAAAACGTACAAAAAAAATACACGACTAAAAGAGCATAAAACATATAATATGATCCTTTGAACAGTTCACAAACATATGATCGAACTTTTAGTTCATTTACAATCCTATCTATTAGTCTTTAAGAATCGAATTACTAAAATAAGCTTAATTCATCTTGTTTCCATTACCCTAAAAGACTATTTTGGTCTTTTTTTGGTAAAAGATTACCAAAGTAAAATATATTTTGGCCCTTTTTATAAAACTAAAATGATGGACTTGTTGTCTGATAATCTGTAGGCCTAAAGAACAAAGTTAAAAATAGACGTGGCCTCAAATCCTAACCTAAAGGCCTAAAAAAAATTACAATGAGCTTAATCCAATGTTTTCCATTACCCTAAAATAACATTCTTGGTCCTCGTCATAAAAACTAAAATGATGGACTTAGTATCTAATAGTCTTTAGGCCTAAAGACTATATGTGACGATTTTATACATAACAACGTCTTATAAAATTGGGGGCCTTAAAAATTCGAGGTCCTAAAGTGATTGTTTTAGTACCTTTACCCTTAAGCACCCCCTGGAGATGCATAAAAACCGGTTTATGAATCGTACCCAAAAAAACCATAAATCGGTTTTCCCAAAAGCTGGTTTAGAGAAAATTGGTTTTTCTTTGAATCGAACTGCCGGTTTTAGAACCAGTTACTAATTTTTTTGATAGGCCAGTTTGAAAACTGGTTTAAACCGGCCCGGTTTAAAAAAAACTGGTTTTTCTACACGACCTTAATATACCCACAACCCAAATATTCAGTCATTTGTTAACCCTACAACTAACATATCCGCCCCCTTTCTCCTCAAACCCTAAACCTCCTTTAGCAGCCACCAAATTCGAACAACAAAGATAAGCTACAAGTTCTTCTATACAAATCTAAGCCACGAAAAGCATAAGTAAATGAAACCCCCGAAATTTCTTCGCATATCGAGGCAAAGCTCGTCTTCAAGATCTCCAAGTGAGGTCTCGGTTAGGTTCACTTTGTCATTTTTATTTCTTGTGTTTCTTTGTATAGATTATAACAAATTTGTTATTAGTCTTTCTTTATTTTTGGGTATAAAAGATAAGTTCAACTTATCATATATCTATGATGATGTCTCTTTCGTGTGTTTGATCTTATAAAGGTGTTGAGGTTTATTATACAACACGAACGAAAGAAAACTGAGATCTTTTTGCATATTTTCCTTTTCGTTTTTAGTCTTGTTGTTCACAGTGATACAAATAAAAATAGTATACATAAGTTGTGGTTATTGTTGATAATTTAGTTAAACTAAGGGATTGTTGGTAATGTAGTGCAACTGAAGTTGTGGTTATTGTTGGCAATATAGTGCAACTTGGTTATTTTTGGTATTATTGTTGGTAATATATTTTCCTTGATACATCCAACTCACTGTCCAAACAAAACTGATTTTTTGAACCGGTTTATCAAAAACCGGTTTAAACCGATCCCAAACCGGTTAGTACCATTTTGGGTTTTCTTTTGTCAAAACCGGTTTCAAACCGGATTAGTTTTAAGCAAAACTAGTCAACACGAACTAAAACCGGTTTTTCAACCGGTTCAGTTTTTGAAAGAAAAAAAACGGTTTGTGCACCTCTATCCCCCCCCCCCCCCCCCCCCATGTATTGTCCTAAGACTAGATACAATGGTGACAATACCCATCATCACCACATCAGCATCACGTCGTCATTCAACACATCACGACTTCCTCACCTTTCAGCCACAATGTGGTCGCCACTCCCTCACCTCCAAACCTATTGTTTATTACAAATTTAATAAAAAAATAAGGGATTTTGTACATCGAGGCCTCTCATGTTTTAAACTTTTTCCATTAAGGCCGCTAATCTTTGAAATTTTATTTATAGGCCGTCCAAGTATATCTCCCTTTTCGCTCATACCAAATCCGGCGAAAATCAAACCAGAATATAGTTAATTGACACATATACCCTTCTTTTAAAAAATCAAAATAGTAAGAATTATATTATCAATATTTAATACCTAATATACCCTTCAAGCAATACTCGTATAATATATATAAAAGAACAATCTCAAGTTTTTTGATTTACATTTTGTCATTTTCGGAATCATAACTGATGCATGATTCTCCTCTTTCATCATCATTAAATATAACCACAATCCTATTGAATCTCGTGGGTGCCTTAATCTTGCTACATAGATGAACTTCTTATTTACACAGCAACATAAAGACACTTTTATCTTTAACATTTGCTGCATAAACTAATGTTTTTACACTAATAATGCATACAATATTACATTGTTAATTAAAAAAACATATGAAATTAAAAACGTAAATTAATATTGTGAATTACACTTCGCTTTGATTTCCCCTTCATTTGCATCACTCTTGGAGGTGGAGTCCAGTCAAGTGTTCAGTAGGGCTCAAATAGAAGATTTTGTCTTCTTGCTGTTGATTATATTTTTGGATGGCCAACATTTGTCGCTTTATTTCGATCTTCTCTTGTTTCATTTCCATCTCCTTCCTCTTTATCTCAAAAATGGCAGTACAATCTTCTTTCTTCCTTAACAGATGCGACTCGGTTTGACTTGCATATTCAATGACCGTCAACCTAGCCAACGCTTCGTCAGTGTCAGCTGCAAATGATACCGATGATGTCACCACTTTCTTATTCGTCATGTCTCTGCCCATTGGTCGTCAAACTTCCTCCACCTCCTCTTCCTCCTCGTATCCAGCCTCCACATTGAGATTATAACTACCCTCCCCTTACTGCACTGTGTTAAACAAACTAGACCCCGATAACTTGTAGCTTTTGAACTTTTCCTGTTGCGCTTCAAATTTTGGAACTTCCACCCCTACCATTTCGGAGACTCTTTTAAAACCTCCCAGACATGAAGAAATGTAAAAGGTACTCCATATTCAGTACAATATTATTCAAGTGCTCATTTGGTGTAATCTCCATCTCCGCTCCACTCTACGTTACCCTTCGCATGAAATTATCATACACTCCACAAAATTGAGCCAGTTTAACATGCATATTATTCCATTTCCCGCTTAACGAATCATAGGTTCGAACACCGGTTACCCTCATATTTTGCTCAAGTACTATAAAACAGCCGTCCAAAACCCTTGTTCATTTCTCGTATTATCAATGACGCTATCTTCGGATACACTAGCCCAACCTTTGCACAAAAAGTTTCTTCATCAGGGGTCCATGGAATGCACCTTTGATCTTCATCGTCATTTTTAGCCGTCCACTATTGACGGCTTCTTCTTTGGGGTCGTGACTTCTTGGACTTCCTCATCGTCATCAGCGGTATTAGGCATAGACGATTTAAATTGAGGTGGGTACACTGGAATGTCATCAAAATTAAACGGATGAATGGGAGACATAGGTGGAGGTTGAGCTTGTGATGAAGATCCGCCAATATTTGGTTGTGAAGAACCGCCAATATTTAGATCGTATTGTGGGTATTGTGAGTTTTCATATTGTGGGTATTGCTGGAGCAATGAATGATGGGTTTTATCAACTATGATATGATCATATTTATATAAAAGATAAACAACTTAAGGAACAAATCATTTGATGCTTATTATGAATTATATTATTAACGAAAGATTTGTCAACAATGATTCTTTGCGATTGCCTTTTTCTACCAGGACACATATGAGCATACTAGTTTTAGATCTCCGTACACGTACGTAGATTTGGGTTTAATTTTTGATAGATTAAACCTTGGCTTAAATTTTGTTAGATAAATGGTTATTGAAAATAAATATAGTAACATTCTTTAATTGATATTTTTAAGTATATTAAGTTGATACTCATTACAAAGTAAATAGTTTATATATATATATATATATATATATATATATATATATATATATATATATATATATATATATATATATATATATATATATATATAAAGGGTGAGGTTATATTTAGAACTAAATAAATTACGAGAACTGCGAGAACCAACATCAACCAATCAAAAAATTTTTTATATTAAATTTTATTATATAACTTAAAAGGGTATAGTGGTAAAAATACCTTTTTAGTGTATTTTTGATTTTTTTTACAAAAAACTTTTTTTAGTTCCCTAAATTATAGGATTTTTTTTTTTTTTTTTTTTTTCTTGCAATGATACCTAGTTAAAAAAAACATTATGTGCACATGTGTTTTGCATTGTGACAATTGTATTTTTCATTTATGCATAGATGTTTTGTATTTGCATATGTATCTTTAAAAAATATTACATAAATATGTATATAAACAACAAAACTTTATCAAAAAATATTACAAAAATATGTTTATTACCAATATATGGATCGTGCACATGTGCATAATACAATGTCTTTAACAGTTGGTTCATCTTTTAGGTGTGCGCATGTATTCCTTGCCTGGTCCAAGAACCCAAGAAATCTACATATGTGTTTTTAATTCTTGTGCACATATGTTTTTATCATCTCGCTCATCTTAACTGATATAATTTTGTACCAACAGCCACACGTCAAGTAACCTGCCACCATCAATTCTCATTCGACATGTTACATAAATTATAAAATAGACTATGAGCAAACTTTTATTATATAATTCATATTATACGAGTGTATTTGTATTCTTCGCCTTCATAACAACTAGAGATGTGGTGCATTTTCAGTTAACCGAGTAGCATATTCTACTATTAAATTGATGGGAGACTTAAATACTCGTTGTCATCATTGTTATAGCAACTCATGACATTAATTTATTGTTTCATGCTATTGAATACAATCTAATAACCTTACCCAAACACTCCTTAATATTCATAGATTAAAGTACTTTAGATATTCAGGTCAAAGACTTCCCTATAATATATATAGTTTTTCATGCAAATGCAATATTACCTTTTCATTCATACGACATATTTAAGAGGAAAAAAGCTATAAATTCATAACGTACTTTACAAAAAAACTTATTATGCTCTATCTACTTCACTTATTGTCATAATACATAACCGTTTTCATTTTATTAGGTTATTTTCTGTCCGTTTTTATCCGATTTTATCCATTTTCGTAAATCGTCCATTTTTATCCGTTTTCATTTTAATATGTCCGGATAAAAACGGATAAAAACCGTTTTGACGTGGATTTATAGCTTTTTTCCTATTTAAGAGCCCAAAAGTCAAGCTGAGCTGTATGTTGTTTTTTTTAACCATGTTTTGCAAGTTTATGTGAATGTAGATACAACGTCGAATTAGGGGTATTAACAAGACAGAATTGAGGTTTGTGTCACATTCAAATTTAAAAAAGATACCGTCAGAAAAAGATAAACCTTACGAATTTAATACTTATCACGAATAATTTTATTAGAAAAATATACAGTTTTATTTTTAGCAGAAACTTTCATCAGAATCTAATTATTAACACGAAAGTTTTAAAAATTACACCTTTTTTTTCGAAGTTTTTTTCTTCCCAATTTTGACACATCTATCTTTGGGGTTTAAAAAAACTCTAATTTTGGCTTTAGTTTTTCGGACTTAAAAACTATTGACCAGTGAAAAAGTTCAATTACAAAATTGAGTCCTTTCATTGATTAATCAAATCATTCGATTTGTCCAAAAATGAGTTTTCTTATTTATATTAAAGATGGTATGTTATGTTTGATATCATTTTCATTATTTTATTAAGGAAGAAAAGTTAATATAATAATTGTTAAAATGATCTTACTATGATTTTATTTAATAATGAATAAACCAACAAACTTTTCTTCTAAAATTCTAAACAATTTACAGTACATTAATACAAGCATAAGGTATAGACGTATAGTCAGGTAGTGGGCTATAGATGAAAAAGCATTTTTTTTTTTTTTTTTCAACTTAACTTACTAGTTAGTAGTTTGTATACTAATATACAGTTCTTTTAGTTGCTATTTTTAATCATCTCTTTTAAAAGTTTATCTGTATGAAACAAATATTTATAAATTTTTAAACATATGGTTTTCTAGAAAGAGAAATGATTGGTATAACTAAAAAAGAATTTAATTTTATATTTAAAGTTACATGTTAGCATTATGTTGATTGCAACTATTTCTTAACAAACCGATTAAATTATTGGCACACTATGCATGTCTATATTCATCCTAATTGTTTATCTTGGGATATTAAGAAACAAAGATATAGACATTGTGAACCAAATAGTGTGTTGAAAATCATCATTTTTTCCCTAATACAAACTATAAACAAATTTAGAACTTTGGATGATTGTATAAGTATCACCAGCCTTGATGCATTTTCCGCAAGGCTTAGTTGATGACAACTGTTAAACTTAGTTATAATCGAAGTTGACTTTGTGCATAGTATTTCTATAAGTCCGTCCTTAATTATGCCGTCTATATTTTTGTTGTAACTCAGAATTTATGTTATAGTTACCTAGTCAAATTAACTAATTGTCCGTTGCAAAGAATTATACCATATGCACAAGCATCTATTTTCACTCCCAAGAAATATAGACAGCGATGCATGTTCAAAACTTCACTTTCAGCTACTATTAAATATGGCATCTGTCATAAAATCTTACACTATTTAAGTTCAACAGAAGTCGAACGAAGTATTGTATCGTACTCCAATTGTAACAACAATGGCACAACTAATATATTTTCTTTCAAAGTTGTGTTTAATCATATTGATAGTGCTAACTTGTGTGTCCGGAAAACGTTTCAGAACAACCAAGTTAGGCGCTAAAAGTATATTTTTGCCTACCAAGGTTAATGTCGAAAGTACAAATGACTCACAAGAGTACCAAGTTTATAACTACACACAAACATTAGATCACTTCAACTTCAATCCTGAAAGCTACACAACTTTTCAACAACGGTATGTCATTTTCCCTAAACATTGGGGTGGGCCCACTAACAAATCACCGATCTTTCTTTATGCGGGGGCCGAGACTAACATCGTGAATGATGTAAACTATGTTGGATTTGAGCGTGTGATTGCTTCACGATTTAATGGTCTTTTGATCTATATTGAGGTATCTTTTGGTGTTAACTTGCTATTTTAAGTAAAAGTCGATATACTTATCTATTGATAATTGGTACATTTGCAGCATCGGTATTATGGGACTTCAATGCCATTTGGGTCAAAAGATGAAGCGTATAAAAATGCTAACACTCTTGGATACTTTACTTCCGAACAAGCTTTAGCCGATTACGCTCAAATAATCATCGATGTTAAGAAGAATATGTCTGCAGAAAATTCTCCCGTCATAGTTGTTGGAGGATCATATGGTGGAAGTAAGTTTTACTTTGACAAAGTTATAATATGTGACAAAAGATCAACCTCATGGGCTAATAATTATTTATCGGTTCTTTTTAGTGCTTGCTTCGTGGTTTCGTTTAAAATATCCTCACATTGTCTACGGAGCATATGCGTCGTCAGCTCCAATCCTCTACTTTTTAGGGCTAACTCCTGAAAATGGATATGATTCCATTGTTTCAAAGGACATCAACGTAAGTTGTTAAACAAAAATAATTAAAAAAATGTTCATTCGAAAATTTATTTTGAAATGCCTTAACAATTGGAAAAGTTCTATACCGACAGAGTACAAGTACGAGTTGCTACAACACGATAAGAGAATCATGGTTTGAAATCGATAGAGTTGCTGCTCAACCGGGTGGTCTTTTAAGCCTTTCTCAAACGTTTAACACATGCTTGTAAGTTATATCAAATTTAACCATTATCACTTTGTTAAATCAAACAAATGTTGCTATGTTTTATAAAATAATAATCGCGTTTTCAAGGCCAATGAACACTACGACTAAGGATCTTAAGTACTATCTTGAGGTCCGATTAGATTTCATGGCTCAATATGCCACCCCTTCAAACAACTACTTACAAACTTTTTGCAATGCAACCGATGGTGTTGGAGAGAATACTTACATTCTCGACAAAGTCGTGGCTGGATTTAGTTCAATTTATGGAACAAAATGCAAGACTTTATTTGATGAAGGATTCGACAAACATTTTGGATGGGATTGGCAGGTACATAATACCCGAATATTTGAAAAACCATTCTTGATTTTCTAGATGTTTATAACATAGCGAAACCAAAATGGCGACGCATATATACATCAAATTATACAAGGTCTAATTTGTTCTTTCTTTTGTTACAAAGTCATGTACGGAGATGGTAATGCCAATGGGACGTGGAGAAAACGATACAATCTTCCAAGCAGATCCTTTCGACTTGGATAAATACGCTGAGGAATGCCAAAAAGTCTTTGGTGTCACACCGAGACCTTATTGGGCACCAATAGAGTTCGGAGGTTATGTACGTTACAGTTTTTACTTGAACACTTCATTATGATTTCTTTTAGTATATGTTTTTTTTCCTTCATAAAGTGAAGCTTATGTACAATTTATATATGTTACAAGGGCATAAAAACCGTGCTCGAAAAGTTTGGAAGTAACATTATTTTCTCAAATGGTTTACGAGATCCATATAGTTCTGGAGGGTATGTTTTCTTTCAATACCTTATATGCTGTGATGAAAACTGGTTTAAATACTAAGCTTTTTTTTTTTTTTTTTTTTTTTTTTTTTTTTTTTTTTTTTTTTTTTCACAGAGTTCTTTATAACATATCAGATACAGTGGTAGCTCTTTATACCGAAGAAGGTAAGTAATATTTGGATAACTTATCTCAATGTTATGTGTGTGAAATCAATGTCTTCTGCCAAATATATTTATATTACAAATATTTATGGACAAATATGTGATCCATGTGAGTGTATGAAAATATATAAAACAAAGGGTAATAATTTAAACGGTTTTGTTAACGACTGCCTCAAGGTTGTCGTTAAAAGAAAAGTTTTTACTACAATTGGTTGTAAATAATAAAATTTTCTAATCAAAATTAGATGTTAGTTGTAAATCCGGATTAAGGGATCGTCTCCACTAACATCCAATCATAATCATTTATGATGATAATGTAATAAATATATTTTTTTTCAATACAACTTTTTAAATAATCATTTTTCATATTTTCTTTGAAAACATAACCCAAAAGTATCTAAAATTGCAAAACATTGGTTTCGTAACACGAATAAGAACTCCTTCGCAAACCCCATAGTAAAAAGCCCCTTATCTGAGCCGGTTATGGACCTTTGGTGGGGTCGAATGAACCCATTCATTAAAAAAAAAAAAAAAAAAAAAAAAAAAAAAAAAAAAAAATCATTATCTTAGAAAGAGTTCAAAAGACCCCCTCCTTTAAAAGAATATATATTTTGATGAAATTAACTTGTTTGCATTTGTTTTTGTATACAAACAGCGTTTTGGAAAATTAAATACAAGCATTTTGTAAAAAGAAATGTCAACTTTGAAATATTGTAAACGTAAGTGTAAAAACAATCATGCTCGACAATTTTTTTGGTCCATTAGCTTTTTCGGAAAATGCAAATATTAAAACAAGCTATAATGGAATTCATTACGTAAATGCGAGAAGACTATTGACAATGAACCATTTTGTTGTAAGAATGTAATTTATGCATCATTGATACTATGGGTACGCCCCTTGTACTCTCGTACCTTCTTTTAATTCGCTTTATGATAAAACATTTTTTATTTTTATTATTATTATTTTTGTATGTACTGTCAAACTTTATATTTTATGTTCTGTACTTTTTTCTGACAGTTTTACCCACTATATTAACAGAACAAGACAATTTTTAATGGTGTTGTGCTCCGTATATTTTGTGTTTTACTACTTTTAAATTGTCAAACTTTATATTATTTTGTTTTGTGTTTTATGTTTTGCAGTTTTATAATAAAATTAAAATTATATATATATTTTTAAAGGGGCATTACAATAACTTTGGACTAATAGTAATGCCGACCTAAGGTTTCTGTGGTCATTCCTGCCATTTTAGCGCCACATCAGTTTCTCTCTCTAAGACCAAACACATGACTAAATGCCCGTAATAAAGCAACCCAGGTTACAACAAAAATATACCCTACATACACTAATAAAAACACTCACACACACAACCCTTTGCACTTCATTTGGTCGACTGAGCGACCCAACCAAGCAAAATAAAAGGGGGGGGGGGGGGGTGTTCAACTTGAGTTGCCGTAAGGGGGGAGGGGGGGCGCTCATGGCAAGACCGACCATGGGCGGGGTCGCCACTACGATTGATCTTAAGGGGTACCAATAACCTATACCTTTATCAATAATCATTTGTCTTTTTCCATTTTCAAATTTGTTTCGAACCATATACACTCGTTTGAAATAATTAATTTAAATCAATCACTCATTTCATAGTTTGGTCACTTTGGTGTAGCTTGAAAGGTTTATTTATTTATATATATATTTTTTCATTATTTCGTGATACTTTTAGTTTATTCTCTATTTTAGGACACCATTGCTTGGACATTCATACTCCAAACGCTACAGATCCGTATTGGTTGGTCGCTCAAAGAAACTCTGTGATCAACATTATAGAAGGATGGCTCTCAAAATACACGACCCTTTAAGGCTAACTAACGACACGCATCAATGTGCCACGCCCTCTCGGTATAGCTGTTTCAAAGTTACATCATCATTAGCTAGATACAAAATAATGACGATATGTAGCAATTGTCTTGTAGCTTATGTATTGATGAATTTTAATAATATATGAATGGTATGGTGTTGAGTCTTATTATGTTTTAAGGAAGTTTGAAACTATTAGTTTCCATTTTAGTAGCTTTAGAGGAATGACATGATAACCAAGAACAACATAATTTTGGTATCACCATTTCAGAAAAATGAAGGAAACATACACATCGTCCAAAAGACAAGACATCTAAAAGTTTCGTTCTTATTTACTGTAGGATTATTTATTTATTTATTTATTTATTTATTTATTTATTTATTTATTTATTATTTATATTTTTTTGAATTTAGAAGAAATTTTGATTTTATCACATTCGAGATTACACCTAATTTAAGTAAGGGGCTGTGACATCCGCCACCAAATCAGGTTGGTCAGCTTTAACTATTAACCCAACATTCGACATCTAGTTAGACTTATGTGTAAACGTGATTCCTGAAACCTAGGAAGTGATAAATTATGGGAGTTAAGTGGTTTAACCATTTTGATTCCTTCTAGTTGTGTTGGCCATTATGCAGTTTCAAAGAATTCACGTTTTTCTAAAACGTCGAATTAATTCCTTTAACGTATTGTTAGACATCATAAATACCTACCGAATACATCATATTGATGATCTAAGCCTATAATTGAATAAATTGAGTCAACAATAATATTCTATAATAGTAATAATAATAATGTAATAATAAAGATTATTAAGACATTTAAAAATCATCTAAAATACTAAGAGTCTATATGACACATTAAAAGGTTAATGCACCAAATAAGGGACCTTTTACACTTAAACTTGCCATAATATAAAGTTAAAATAATAATAATGATATATACATATACATAAAAATCGACAAAAGGGTTTAGTAGAGGGGATATTCACTTAATTTATTTTTTTAAAATTCCATAATTATTCAATTATACCAATTTATGCCATACCAAAATACCCCACAATAACCCTAACATCTTTTTCTTTCTTTTTTCTTCTCTTTCAGTCGAAATTTTCCTCCAAGCCCTAGCCCCCATTATTATTTTTTCTTCCAAAATTCTCAAGAACAAGATAATTTGATCCTTTTTCGAAGCGTTTCTGGTAAGTGTCACTTGTTTTCTCCCTATTCTATCATAATTGTTTTGTCACATATTACAGAAAAATAACCTAAATTCTTTTATTTTGATGATCCTTGAAGGAGTCATGAAGCCCTACAATTGGTGGTGTTTTTTGTAGATTGTTGTGTTGGTAAAAACCCTCGTTTCATTCTTGTTATCATAATGTTCTTGATCGTTCTTTTGATTCTTATTGTGACTCGAATTGATGGGAATTGAAATATGAATTAATACAAAAAAATAAAATATTAAAAGTATATGTGATGACTTAGGGTTAGCTATATGGTATTATGTATGATTATCTAGGTTAAAATATGTTGTTAGATAAAAAACAGAAGTTGATCAAAATTTTAGAACGACTTGGGAAGGTTTTAACAAGGTTATAACATTGTGTTTTGTCACGAATTTTGGGTCTAAGTTCAAGTACAATGAGTCTACTTTCTGTTTCAAGTGGTTTAGGGTCAATACGATAAGTTTAGGTCGGTCACAAGGTCTTTACAAGACAAGTAGTCGAAACTGTATTTTCTGGGCAGATTTTAGGTCGACTTTAGGACATCATAACTCACTCAATATCGCGAATTGGTTGATAAAATTGTTTTTGGGATAAGTTCTATATTTCTATTAACCCCTATGTGAATTTTGGAATTTTTAAAACAGTTAAGTATATTTACAAAAATCAAACTTTCTGGTGTGCAATCAAGTCATTTTTTCTGACTAGTTAGCATTAGGGATTAATTCTAAAATACTAAAGCATTAATAAAAATTATGGAAACAAAATGGGAATAAGTCATTCAGGTCTTTTTCATAAAAATTTGGAACCTTAATTAATTCGTTTAAGGTACTTTAAAAATACATAAAGTAACTCTATAATTCCTGATAAAAAGTTAAACTGTATAAGTACGAGAAAATCACCAATTACTTACGCCAAGGACTTTAGGGCATAAAATTATGACACGTGAATAATCATTCATTTGATATACAAAGCTTGGTCATACAAATTCCATCATTTGCGAGTTACAATCGGAAGGTTTTAAGCCTTGTCCATGTGTAACTTACACATTTCATGTATTTGTAGATTAATTGCTCGGAATTTGTGCACATTGTTTCATATGCTTCAAGGTGAGTTTTCGTGGCTCATGCTTAATATTTCTCGGGGAAAATGATACTCAAAGTCTATTTTAATTACTTTTATTCTTTGTGCTAATCAATTTATTTTTTTTGGACAACTTATGTGTTTATAATTGTGTATGTGGGCTTTAGTGGTTGATCAATACATGTCTATTATTTCTATCCTCCTATTAAGCCAACAGTTTTAGCTCCAGCTGGTAGTCAACTTGTTGGAAAGTCTATTGTGCACATTATCACGAGGTGGTCGGATATATACAACATTAACAACTGCGGTGGTTAGATTCATAATTATCACTATTTGTTGCTATGCTTTTATTATACATTGTTGTCCTACTTGTATGTTGCTGATAACATCAAATTGTCCTGATATTCTAAGCATTAATTTCCCCCTTTATCATCACATTATGAGTAAAATGCTAGTGAAAATATCCTTATTCCTTATTATTTCATTTCAGGATCTATTTTGTGCAAGGAAGCGGTTAATGGACATTTCCAAGCCCAAAGGATGAATTTTCTCTCAACTACGGCGTAACCAAGTGATGAAGTTACGCCGTAATAATGATCATGAAGAATATGGCGTAACAGTGGAGTATAGTTACGCCGTAACAATACTACTGAACATGAAGCAGCCAACTTGACAGTGCATACGACGTAACCCTCAGCTCAGGTTAAGCCGTAATAACGGATAAGCATTTGATATACAAAAGATACGGCTTAACCATCAGCTCAGGTTACGCCGTAACAGAAGATAAGCAGTTGATTTACAAAGACTACGGCGTAACTCTCAGCTAAGGTTACGCCGTAACCATGGATAAGTACAAGATTTAGAAGAGTTACGGCGTAACTAATTAATAAATGTTACGCCTTAACTAGTATTCGAGCCTATAAATAGTCGAAGATATCATCAGTTTTAATCATCTCTCCTTTCCCAAACCTTCTAGGGTTTGGGGAGATCAAACACAGAGGAAGAATCATGGTTTAGGAGCATGAATAACGAAGTCCTCGTCTACGATTTCCGTTGTATTCGAGTTTGAATTCTTTTTATATCTTTCTAGGATTTATACTATGAATTCATGTTATTAATTGAAGTTTGCATTTATGTTATTGATCTTCTCTTTATTTCTTTATAGACATTTATTAGTCTTATCATAGATCGCTAGTCTTGGTAATATTATAAGCTTGTTAGTATCTAAAGGGCCGGGAGATATGACCAACTGATGTAGGATCGTTATTTTTATTGTGTTGATGATTCGGGTGGTCTTGGGAGATCAAAATACATGTTTTCCATTTTAGAGAGAGAAAGTAGAGAGAGAGGGTGTTCTTGCTAGAGGTTTACACAAATTGTAGAGTATTAGATTATGAAGCACCACCCCTTCCATGGATGGAAGGGGTATTTATACTTACACAATACACGACCTCCTATCGGCCTGTGGATCAGGGATACAGTGGGTAAAGACCCGTCCTTCCTCCACGGTGTTGCACTACGCTAAACTAAACTAATAACTAACTAATAAACTGATAAATAACGTAACTAACGACAAGTCTACGAGCTAACTTAAGCTAGATAACATTTGGGGTGACCGACTCTTCACTAAGAAATTTTCCAATTCCTAACAATCTCCCCCTAAGGGAGGTCACCCAATGCTTTACATTTCGAATCCTAGCATTCTATTTTTGACATTGTTCTTGAGCTCGTAGACTTGAATTCTTCATTTCTGCAATCTTTGTGCTTTTGTAGTGCAACTTCAAAGTCCGCATTGATTTGTACTTTCAGTGGAGGTCTTTGAACTGATCCACATCTTGATGATCTTCGAGCTTTCTTTGAGATCATCAGCCACAGTAAATCTCTGGATCACCCTTTATTGTGTTGCCATCATGTGAAGTTGTGACTTTTGGACCGACATGCTCACACTTTTGAATCATGACATCTTTCCATCAGAGTAGCGGAAGCCTTACTGGTTCATGATATTTGCAGCAGCGAAGCAGAAGCATAGTATAAAAATATCAGAACCAGGTTATGTAGATATGCATCAGTCATGATTTCTTCAAATTAAGTGTGGATGCTGTGAGCATGCGGCTTTGGAATGACTCTTCAATTCTGATCAGCTGCAATCGTCGGGGTGTACCTGCATACGACAGTTAGCAATAAAGCGCACGAAAGTGTCTTTGATCACTTTCGTTGAATTGAGGTACACGGCCCACGGTTCCCCGTTGATCAATACAAGTACTGCCTGTGATCAGGTAGGATTCCTAAGAATCTCCTTGACAGGGTTTCGCAGCTGTTCTAGCTGTTCTCAAACCGGAACGTCTCAAAGAAGACAACACGGAGTGAGTGAACCAGCGAATTGAGATTCACTGATTGATGAAAAATGATTTGAAAAACAATCGCGTACTGCTTGAAGAAAGAGTTTTGCAATACGACGAAGGTTTTATGAGAAAGATCAATTTTCAATCAAAACACTTTTTTTATTTGAAAATAGTACACAATCGACGTGCTAGTGAAAAGAAGAGATTCGCACATCGATCGGTTTTTCTAAAAGTATTTTTCAATCAGAGATACTTTTTGAATTTTGAAAACATAAGTACACATTCGACGTGCTATAGAAAAGAAGGTTTGCACATCGAACGGTTTTTCCAAAAGTATTCGTCAATTCCATTCCTGGACCAAGGTTGATTCAAGAATGAATCTCCCCATTGTTTCTATCCAGTTGTCACAAGTTTGATCTTACGAGAAGATCTCACATGTCACCCACCAAGAGCTTGTTTGATGTTGGCTCTAGAAGGATTTCCATCTTCATCGTGAATACTTTTACATACCACTCAGATGTTCTGGCAATACCACAAGGATAATGCGTAGGACTCTTAATATATACTTACTTTCCACATTGTGTGAAACAGCAAGTCTTCAAGAATAGTGTCCTAACGAGATATTGTGGATGATCTCTTGGCTCTAGACTCAATAGTGCACATTTGGTTCCTGTGTCGGAGACTGGGGAGAGGGTCTCCTACTTCAATATCAACCATCTCTAAGAGAAAGTCGATAGATTATGTCGGTTCCCCGTGAGAATGAAACAAGCCCTTTTAAGAGGAACTTGAGTGGCTTGGGAAGTTTAGTGCAGTGCATCACTGGGTCCATGACGTCTTGTCTTCAATACCAGTGTTACCTTAGTAACAACCAGTAGCATATGTATTGAACCCGGTTTCTGCCCTAAGGTTGAATTGATGGAGGGCTATTTCTTTTCACCCTTTTTCACATTCAGTTCTTTTTCATTCTTCAACCCCTTCAGTGCTTACCGAGACTTCATTACTAGAACCTTGTTGGGTTTATTCCAGTACTAGCTCTGTCTCAGTCCGCACTCTTCCCATATTCTCATTTTTCTCCTTTTTTCAATATACCTAAGGACTCTACACTATCTAGTGGATTGTCCCTGGGTAGATCCCTCCGGTTCTGGCGGATCGTGGGAACAAATACCTAACCTAACCATCCTTATAACACCATGCATAAAGTAAATTTGGTCGGTCTTTTGGTATTGTTCATTCCTTCTCGAAACCAATTGAAAAATCATTTGGAAAACCAATCAAGGAACTTGTGATACGAGATCAAAGCATTTTGTACCTTAATAGTTTTGATCATTTAGAAAATGCTCCCCCTCAACATATGCATATGATATAAAATTGTTTGGCACATGGAGGCAAGAGTTCTTTGAAATAATTTCTTGATCACAATTTCGTACGAAAAAGCCATTTGATTTTCTTGGTAAAATTCTCCCCCTCAATATGTGCATAAGATTTTTGAAATCATTTTTATCACATAGAGGCAAGAGTTCTTTTGAAGCACATCCACAATCACAAAATCCATTAAGAAAACCATTTGAAAACACAATCAAGGTACTTTATGAATCTCTTTTTAAAAAAACTTTTGTACCTCGATGGTTTTGCTCCCCCTCAATATGTGCTTCAAGATTCGAAAGCGTTTAGCACATATGAGAGAGCAGCCTGCACAACTGAATCAAAACGATCAACTTTTATCAAATTTCATTATTAAATCACAAATTCTCCCCCGATCAAAAATATCAAATCCTTTGAGATTTTGGATCCCAAGTGATTTAATTAGGTTTAGAAAACATGGGAGAAAATGTGGCCTTGTTTAAATACTCATCTGGTTTTTGGATAAATCCTCCTCCTCAACATGTGCATTATGTATTTGAAATCGTTTGGCACATGGAGGCAAGAGTGCCTTTAAAGGACTAAAACCAATTCCATTTTAAAACAGATTTGAGATTTAAAACACGATCTCTACCCTGATCAGAAATATCAAACCATTTGAGATTTGTGATCCCAACTGATTTAAATCATTTATAAAATTTTGGGGAAAGACGTGGCAAGATTCAATTTTGAAAGATGACAGATATGGACCATTTTAAGACATTAAAGATTGTTAGTGTCAGGTATGATAGTTTTTAAGAGATCTTTTAAGTAAAACAAAACAATTTCACAATCAAACAAGAACAGAAAAGATTTCATTTTGAAAGACCTTGATTCTAAAGAAAAAATCATACCATGACATAACATTAAATCTTTAGATCACCACTTATATTGTACAATCCGGACTTTTATGAAGCAATATTGATTGAAAATAATTTATTTTAAATCACTCTCCCCCTCAATCGATGACCGAAGTCAATAATTGAGTGACTTAAGTTTTGATAAAATGAAGTCCGGTGATTTTCAAAATTAAGACCAATTTATTTTCAAAACAATATTTTTCCATATTCAAAACAATATTTTCAAAAATTGTTTAAAGATGGTATCATTTACTACTTTTCCTGCACAAGATACGTTAGGTGGTTGAAAAGCTTCTGTTGTTGCTGTAGGGCTTTGAAGAAAAACCGTCTGCATATGCAGTGAGACTTCTTCTTATGTTGCATTTTGAATGCCAACTGAGGTCCAATTAAGCTCCGTTTCTTCAATCACTTAGAAGAAAACCGTCTGCTGATGCAGTGAGACCTCTTACGTTGCATTTATACCAACTCTCCATAGAAGTCCAATTAAGCTCCGTTTCTTCATTTGTCAACCCAAGATATCGTTACCCTTTCCTTGCGGCATCCAATCATGTTCATTAGTGGGATCCGGATCGGGAACATTCTTATATACCAATATACCTGCATATGTTAGTGAACACACATACAAATATATGGTGGTCGATAACACCCAAACAGCAATCGACTAATAAAAGTCAATCCAACATATCAATCAGATCATGTAAGGTATGGGAATAATGTGTTTCTCAAACTCTAATCATCTAAACCTAACAATCATATCCTAAAAACCTAGTCCTTCAACATAGGCAATTATATTTTTCCAGATAAGCACGTAGGATAATTAAGAAAGTCCGTTAGATGATATAAATTTGAAAAACATTCTCCCCCTCAATCAATGACTTGTTTTCTGAAAAGATTAAAAGCGCTGAAGTCATTGATTGAGTTTTCAATTTTCACAAAAATTCTGAATCTGATAGATTTACAAGCAACTCATTTACCACCATTTTAGAAAACAACAAATATTTTTCTGAAGAATTTATAGACGGAAAAATATTTGAGTAGGAACAGCAGTCCTTCGACATACTTTCCTCAATATGAATTAGGATAAGTGCACGAAATATTTAGAAAATAGGTTTAGCGCAACACTTTCCTTTCTTTAAAAGAACGGGTTGCTATCTGAAATAATAGCAAGCCATAGTTTAAGCACGGGTTACAGTCAGAAGTAACTGCAAGCCATATTTTGAGACATGTTTAGAAAAGAATATTTACACCTCCTGCTCGAACTTCATCTATGGTCCCGTGCCATTATTGAATGACATTTCTAAGACCGCAGATGTTATCGATACCAGAAGACATGTCATGTGAAAACATATTTTTGGTATTTTTGAAATTTTCTGATTTTTATGGGTTTTTGAAGGTTTTATATTTTTTTATTTTCTTTTTGTTGGTTTTATATTTTTGTATTTGGTTTTTTTTTTTTTAATAAATATATACAAAGATAGAATAGATGATATAGTTAAAGAAGATGATGATACGAGTACCGAGATAAGGATATCGAACAGCCCCGTTGTAGAAGATAGAAGTCATCATCTCTTAAACATTCACCACCAAAGCTTTCGAGGCTCCTGAATTGAGAGAAATTGAACCATCCGAAAGTGAGACTCTGGCAGCTTCCCCCCAAACCGAAAATCCTTAAGATGAGCAGATTCGAAGCTCTATTTCAAGCTTGCTTTAGCCAGGTGCACAAAAAAGCACACCATTATCATAAATCCCGCTGCTCCATTTAAGAACGATATTCGAGGATCTCCATTCGGGGTTATATCATCAACAAGAACAGCAACGTATCATCCCACTCTTTAAATTTCTTCTCAAATTTCTTTTCCACTGAAGTCTGAAGCGATCCATTCCAAAAAGGTGTCAAGAGAGCAATTCCCCCAAGTAGTTGAATTGTTGCAGTCAGCCTCTTTGTATAATGCTCTAGAACTCTCCCAAATACACTTCATGAGGGGAATGAAGAACACCTTCCCATGTTCACATTTTTCTTCCCTGATGAACGTGTATGGAGCTCAAGAACCCGAAGTACACCAATATCCAAGAACTCTCCCGAATACACATCAAGAGGGTAATGTAGAACACCTCCCCTATGTTCACATCTTTCGTCCCTGATGAATGTGTATGAAGCTCAAGTATCCGAAGTATACCAATACACAAGGAATGAATAACTGATAACATTGAAGAAGCAGGCCAAGTCACTGATTATCTCTGCGGGTGACAATCTCTGCGGATGTCAACACCGGAATAAGTGATTATATCTCTGAATCACTGATTAAGTACTCAAGTGAAACAGCTGAGCATCCCCAATGTACACGATCTCTCTCCCCTGATCATTGCGATACCATCGAAATCACCACACACTAGTGTACCTCTTTTATCTTCAGAAACTTTTTCTAACATCACTTCCCCCACGTAGTTGGAATAATAACACTTAACGCCTTAATGAGTAAAACCTTGAGTTTCTCTGCGGTCATGACATTTGTTTTCCCGGGATATCTTCAATCACTTAGAAGAATTAAGTTCATCAAGTTTACTCGTCATGAGTCAAACCTTGATTTTCTCTGCGGTAATAACATTTGTCTTCCCGGGATATCTTCAATTAGTTAGAAGTATTAAGTTCATCAAAGTTTACTCGCGTTTAGATGCGTGTCTCCTTCCCCTTTCTGGAAATGATACTTCAAAATCAGCAACTCATTGAAAGCCCGTATACTAGAAATTTGTTGAGAAGAGCACTTGAATTCTTTGTGAGAATCAACTTGCTGAAGACTCTCTCTGACTATTTATATCAACCCTTCTGTAGACAATTTGAAGTGACCACTGAAGAAGAAAACCCGCTATACCATACTTGAAACTGAAGTCAACTTCCCCACATTTGTATCTTAAGCTTGCACCTAATGATGGAAGAACGGTGTCGAGAATTTATGCTTCAAGCAAATCTCTAAGTACTCACTACCCAAACAAAGTATGAGACATTAACACCTCTTGAGATTATCCACACCGTCATATGCGTGTGACACTGAGTAAAACAAAGTAACTCCTAATAGTGATAGTTAACCAGGTCTTCAACCATCCACCCCGACCGTTGGTAACTAGATAAACCAAGTCTTCAACTCAAATTCTTAAGCCCGAGCAAGTTAACAAATAAGAACACGCCTTTGTGAAAGTCAACTTCAATATCAAATAAGTGATAAATGATTATCTCCGAAGTAATCACCTTGTGTCAAATGTCAAAAAAATAGTCAATATCAACGTCTCGAGTAGTCGCTGCTAAAGAATATGAGCAAGTCTAATTGGGAATTGAATCTGACTTATAACTTTCTCCCAATTAGTGCTCTCCCCTAAACCGACAATCTGTTAGATAAATGCCCAGATTAAGAAGAAGTCTTTAGATCGTTAATTGCAACACGTCTTTAGTCTTCTAACATGTAGCAGAAAATGTAGAATAGACTGTAGACTCGACCTTCTTCATGATTGTCCAGTTGGGGAATAGATAGTTAACATCTTCAACTCACCAAAACAAGAACATCACCAAAAAGCATCCCAATCAACTTACATCTTGCAAATCCCCTTAACTAAAATCCCTCCCAATCAAACAAGAACAGAAAGATGTTCATCAAGGAAATCAGCAATAAGGCCGCAACGAACACACAAAATGGTAACGCCAAACTACCAATCACATCAAACAAGAACAGAGAGATTGTTCGGAATCATCATGTTGATGTATACGTGAAGCATTAACCGGAAGCACTTTGTCGATAAACTCATCAATCCAAGTGAAGATGTCAACCAACGGCTCTTAGAAGTACAAAACTCCATGTGAAGATGACCCGATAAGAAGATGCTCGGTTCTTACATGAGTTTAGAGCCGTATGACCATTTATATTCTCAAATATCAATCAACAATGCAAAAAATTCACACTTCTTCTCCCCCTCAAGAATTGCATACGGAGATGCCATTCTTGACTAAATAAGTGAACATCATCCGAATGTTCTTATTCACACTTCTCTCCCGCAATATAAGCACATGATGTCGCCATCTTCATTATAATCGAGCACGTGGAATGAGAAAACAATCAGTGGTAGCCCGGTTCACTTTATTACTGAAGCGCATGGAAAAAGCATGAAGCATGTTGATGAGAATGGTCATTAATTAGAAGATTTCTCTTCTTCAGAAGATAAAGCGCACTGACACGTACACTTTTCTTTTCTTTAGAGTACGAGGCCTGAACTGAAGTGAACAGACGTCATAATCTCTCTCTTTTCAACTCTCTTAGCAAAACATGTAATCAACCCCATTATCATTCAGTAGGCTCTTTGTAGTGACAGCTGATGGAGAAAACCCAATATGATGAATTTGACCCTGAAGTAAAATACCCTGAACTCGTGACTTAAACTTGCACATATGTAACAAAGAGCGGTGCCGAGACTTCATGCCCATTTGAATCTCTAAGTACTCTATACTCTTCAACCAACCAACCATCGAGTATAAGACGTATATCACCTCTTGAAAATCCACAATTGAATGTGACACTGAGCACTACAACGTAACTCCTTTAAGTGATAGTTATTTTGAGGTGATAAGAGCCCAATTCCCCCAAGTGGTAAAAGAAAAAGTAAAAGTCTCCCAACAATAACTAGATTTCCAAGTCTTCATTTTTGATAATAAGCTTGAACAAGGATCTCGAAGTATCTTCATCCAACCATCCCCGATACCTTCAGATACTAAGTGCACTCGCCCGTGATATTTCACTTCAACCTCAAATAAATAATACTGAATTAACGCCGTTGTCACATCTTCTGGTTAACTGCTCAAATCTAGCCTTCTTTGACATTTAAACGAACTCTGATAATGGTTTCATCCCGACCATGGTTAAAGGCACATAACCCCGTAAAACCATGTAATAACCAAACTGCCATGACGAAAATCCAAACACACATCCAATTTATGAAGTATACCCTTTTATCCTTTCTTCGAAACAGAACCCGTAACACCAGCATCAGAAGACCCCGAGATACGCTTTCTTTTCTCCAAGATGGTTTCATCATCACGGGATTTTACAATTCTATAGTTTAAACCGAGAAATTGTTTCTTTCGCGGGATTTTACAAAACCAAGAGTAAACCGTATGATAGTTCCGGAAATGCACTTTACAATTACCAGGATATTTCCATTGTCACGGGATTTTACAAGTCTCTGATTTAAACCGAGAAATAGGTTCTTTCGCGGGATTTTACAAAATCAAGACAAAACCGTAAACAATGTCAGCTTGGATGTGTTATGACAACACTGGTTTCGGTGAATATCTTGTTTTAGGGGAACATGCAGCGGTTCATCAACGGTCCATTTTCCAACATCATCAACAACATCAACCATTCAATCAACACTTTGGAAAACACATCAATCACGCAATCTGTCGTCTATTGTAATGACCACATGGAGAAGTAAACCTGATATACCAAACTTGATCATGAAGTAGAGTTTCCCAGATTTGTTACTTAACCTTGTACCAATCCTTGTGAAAAAGAACCGGTGTACCCAATGTACAAAACCTCTTGACATTCTCAACTGAGTGAAACACCGAAGTGCTAGTTACGTTGTGGGTTAAACGAGAAAGAATCACAACCGTAATTAAATAGCCAAGTCTTTATCATTCTCAATAAATGCCCAAACAAGTCATCTTCTCGGAAGGGTAGAAAGAAAGAAGACGAAATAAGTAAATGCGCCCGGAAAAACCTCACTTCAAATCCAAATAAGAGATACCAAATATAAGCAACCCCGAAGTCAACCTTGTTCAAATATCAACTCAAGCCGTGAAGTAATATATTTCGTGAAAATGGATACACCAAAGTGCCAAACCGCATATTACAACAAATCTCATTGTCAGGTCTCATCATCGAATCACTTTAACAAATTTCACGTAATCCAAATCCAATATCCAAGTCATCACATAAATAACTCAAGCCCATCTTTGGTTTCAATATTTGACATACCACTCATTCTCGAGAAACATCATCACAAATGTATCCGCATTGTGAGATAGTAACGATCAGATGGGACAAATTAATTTAGCGGAAGCCTCATTAAACCAATTAGTTCAAGTCTCAACTAATAAATAATATTTGAGACATCTTACTTCCCGTTGATCATGTGATCATTTATGCCCGCTCAATTGCACAACATACAAATCAAATACCATTTATGTCAGGGCCCAACGTGTGAGACAAATACAAGGCCCAATTCATCATATTATCACTCGGCCCATGAAAAAAATAAGTTACCCGACCCACCATGATAACACCGGTTATAAGACTTGCCAACCCTAATATTACTCACATTACACAAACCTAATTTCTCATCAAGACCCTGAATACTCTCAAACATCCGCCTCCCTCATCTCTGTAACACTTTTCACCAAACCCTAGATATTCACTCTATTATCAGCCTCCATCTCCTTTTAAAAAAGACGCACCTCAAACAAAATCTTCCGTTTAATAATAATAATACCAAACCAAGAGCATCATGAGATCATTCACTTAACACCTCGCCACAGGGTTGGCTAGAAGGTGGAACGGCTAGGCCACAGAGATGGTTAAGAATTTGTGACAAGACATAGCCACAGAGTTTGCACGAAGCTCTTGAAACGGCACAGTGAAGCCCACGGGTAGGTTTTACTTTCGTCCTTCTTGATTTTAAGCATTAAACGAACGAGATGGAAGGGTTAATAGATTATTGTTGATACCTTTATCTTGTGAGGTGGTCTTATAAACGAATCAAGAAGATCAAATAACATACTTGTTAATTTGATTTATCTTATGTATTCGGATATTTTGATGAAAAACAGGTCTATGATGAGTTTACTTCGTGTATAATGACCTAAGATGGTTGGATATTGATTCACTAATACACGAAAAACTTGAGATCTTGAATGAAAGAAGTTAAGAAACACCGTATACCCAAATCTTTATAAAACATCTGGTGTGATTTTCCAAACTCTTGTTCTTTTTTTTTTTTTTTTTTTTTTTTTTTTTTTTTTTTAAACGGATCAGTGAAGATATCTTCATTTCGTGCTTTAGACCTTATGGTCTTGATGTAACTCTTGAGTTCCACGAAAATAAAGAGACTGAGATCAATTAGTCATCTTGTTAGAGTAGGTGATGTTTTGACTGAGATTGGGTTGATGATGAATGTTTCTCTCGATGATAGATTTGTATAAATCTTGGTATGTCTTTAATTAGCACTAGCGAGAAGAAACGGTTCTGAGATTGTATAAATTGGTTTCTTTGATATTGTGGTTGTGTCTTGTGGTCAAGAGTCTTGTTTTCGGTTTAAGTATAGTTGTTTAGGTCTTGGTCACTTCTTATTCTACCTTTCTGTCTTGAGTCGCTAACCATTTTGTAAACAAGTCGCTAACTTAAGTCGCTAACTTAAGTCGCTAACTTAAGTCGCTACGACTAAGTCGCTACGACTAAGTCGCTACGACTAAGTCGCTACGACTAAGTCGCTACGACTAAGTCGCTACGACTAAGTCGCTACGACTAAGTCGCTAGCATTTCAGTTTGACTCAAAAGTCAAACCGTCGACAAGTCGCCACCATTAACAATTTCAAAGTATAACTCGCTACCAAAGTCGCTAGAAAATGAGGTACAATGTATCTGGACACTGAACAAGTCGCTAAGAAGCATGAGTTAAAACTTTTGACTTTTCCGATGAGTTTTCCGGCCAAAATCCGACGAACTTCATAATAAACCCAGAAAAAGCTGAAAATATGCTTCTTTGACCCAGTTTGACTGTTAAAAAACTGACCAAATGACAACCAATATGACTGTTTAGACCACAAGAATTACTCAGCAGTTGGAACACAAAATGTCAATTGAGTGAAACATATTTGGACTAATGTAAATGACCAAGACAGATTAAACATGTGACTTTTAGACCAAAAGAAGATGCAACAAAATGTAACAACTGTTAACCACAAGTATACTCAAAAACATTTTTCGACCATCAAACAGTACCAAAAAAAAACAGCATAAAACCATGTATCGAAATGACAACAAATCATCAAAACACAACAACCTGGCTCTGATGCCAATTGTAGGATCGTTATTTTTATTGTGTTGATGATTCGGGTGGTCTTGGGAGATCAAAATACATGTTTTCCATTTTAGAGAGAGAAAGTAGAGAGAGAGGGTGTTCTTGCTAGAGGTTTACACAAATTGTAGAGTATTAGATTATGAAGCACCACCCCTTCCATGGATGGAAGGGGTATTTATACTTACACAATACACGACCTCCTATCGGCCTGTGGATCAGGGATACAGTGGGTAAAGACCCGTCCTTCCTCCACGGTGTTGCACTACGCTAAACTAAACTAATAACTAACTAATAAACTGATAAATAACGTAACTAACGACAAGTCTACGAGCTAACTTAAGCTAGATAACATTTGGGGTGACCGACTCTTCACTAAGAAATTTTCCAATTCCTAACAACTGACCCCAGTCTAATAGGTAGCGAAGTATGGAAGGAATTGGCCATAGTACAACCACTCTTCGTGTGCGAACTGACCAAATGATAACCTATCAAGTGGACGTATTTAAGAGGTTAGGGGAAATCTAAGTTCCTAACGGTCGGGTTTCTATAGACTAGATCTAGTAGATTTGGCCCTTAATAACTGCTATTAGGTTGCCGAATGATCCCTGGTGACCTGTTCATCTTGGCGAGTAATCTAAGAACCATAGGCCATGACGAATTGACCAAAGGAGTCTGGTGATAATTAACCACTATATTGAACCTTTATATCGAGAATCAATTCGTATTTGCATTCTTTATTAAGCTTCGCTTATCGATCTCTTTATCCTAAATTCTTGTATCTGTGTGATTGGAATAATTATAGCAAACCAATACATTATCAATATCATTTCTGATCATCTTAGTTCTTTCAAGGTCACAGCTCTCTTGGGACGATACTCGGATTTACCTAAGGCTTTACTTCATCTGATCGGATTCTCTGCCCGCTAGTATGTGTTTATCCTAAGTTGTCTAAGTTTTATAAATATTAAAAGCAGGATGAAATAGCACATCAGCTTTTTGGCGCCGCTGCCGGGGAGCAGTTAATGGAAGATCTAAGGTATAATCTATCATATTTACCTAAATAAGAGATGTGAGCACTTCCAAACCAAGGTACGTTTCTCAATCTCTCGTATTGCAATATTCAACATTTATTCTTCGAAGCTATTAGTTACGGCATAACCTCTTTTAAGAGTTACGACTTAACCATTTAATAATAATAAAAATTTTAATAACTAAAAATTTAGTTACGGCGTAACTCTTTTTCTAATTACGCCGTAACATCCTGGCGGTATAAAACCCATATTCGGATGAAAAACTAGGTTTTTACAAAAGCACGTATCTTTTCACCGCCTACCACAACAGTAAAATTTTTCCCAAAAAATTTCCGTCGAGATTTCTTCATTCCTTCGCTCAAGCAATGGCTGGTAAGATCTATCACCACTCTTTTTGATTCGTTTATATCGATTATTCAATTAAGGTTTATATTTTAATATTTTAGTGATCTTGCTTATTTTATTATTTTACTGCTATTGGCTTGACTAATTAATGATTATGATGAATTCCCCATGTTGTTTTGATTCGTGTCATATCATTAAGGGTTGTTTGGGATGTTTTGACTTTGTTTAAATGGGTTTTGGGTCAAACACAAACCTAATGGTTTAGGCGCGGTCCCTCAGCACTAATAGGTTAAAAATTAATGATTCTTTTTACCACTTGGATAAAATTGATGGTTACGGCGTAATCTATTGCTCATCGTAACCATATGCTGTGCTGAGTTTCTGGGGAAGGTTACGGCGTAACCTGTGGGTTATGTTACGTCGTAACCATTTGTGTTGTTTAATTACGGCGTAACCTGTAAGGGTAGGTTACGCCGTAACTAGTGCATCAGTAGGCTCGATTCCTAACTTTTATCTGTTTTCTTTTCAGATGAAAACCCCGTTCCCAACCTCGCTGAATGGGTTAGGTTTCTGGCATTTGAAGATGAAGGGATTAGGTAACTATGCCGTGATGATTACTTGATGCTAACAAGGAAGGATATTAGTCAACCCGAAGCTTTGGACTTCAATGCGTTTGATGGGATTGACAACGGGTCTGCTGGGAGGAAACTAAGAAAATTCTATAAAATCAAGTTTACGTGCTCGCAAGGATCATTAATTATTTGCAATGCTTGGTTAAGGCTCTTTCGGATCACCGAGCCAATTATTCCGGAATATGTTCGAGAGTTTCTAGCTTCAGTTGAGTTCAAAAGTGAAATCGAAGATGATAATCAGGTTTCATTGTATTTTCAGCTGGGGGGAGAGAATGGGTTTGTACACACGGGACGAGTTGGATTCTGAAGTCTTTGAGGAGTTTTACAAGACTTGATGGAGGCATAGGCCTGAAGACTATGATCCGACCAACTACTTCAACCGCATTTCTTCTGTACCCGGGTACCCGGGAAAAGAAGTTTATGACACGTGGGCCTTTGCCGAGTTCCTTAGAGAGAATTGTCTCGCGCTGCCTCCCGTAGGAGTCTGGGCCGTGTCTCAGTTACGTAAATGTAACTCACTGTTTAAACAACTATTGACGTTTACTCGTATTTGGAGCCTGACTTGATCTCAACTTGTAGTTGGATTTCTTTTGACACTATGACTTTGAACTCGAACGTTGTACCCCTTCTTCGTTAAGTACCGAGCCAATCGACTGATTGCTAGTAGTAATTAACTCTCCCCTCCAGAGTTGTACCCTGGACTTACTAATCTCCCTTCAACATGGATTTTATTCCCAACAGAAATGATGCATAAATATTTAAACATTTCCTATCAGCAACGTGCATAGAGATTTGCTTGGCAGATGATGCACACTATTTAAACATTACTTATGATATATTAAATCACTATTACTGAGTCGTTGAAACACCATGTCATCTCCATCCTGTCCCATTCTTATTTTCTCAGACATTGAGATCGAGATTTCCTCGTTACTCACTGTTATAATAGTGTCTCCTCTATCCCAAAACTCGTACTCAATTGATGAGTCGGAATACATCCCTTTCCGTTCTAGGAATGACACATTATGACATCTACGAAGGGAAACCCTCGTTGCTCATAAATAACGAGCGAACCAGTAAACTTTTAACAATCTAGAAAACATACAACGTGTTAACTTGTAACTCGAGCTACTATTTATGGGAACAGATACCTAATCCTTTACTTATCCCTAGAGAATACCGACAGTCTGCTCAACTACTCCCCCTTATAAAATAGTAAACTGTGTCGCTTTCTAACGCACAAACTGTAATCAATCATCTTGTCAACCATTTCGCGGTCAATCTACTAAATGTTGTACTACTTCATCACTGAATTAAATTTTTTGACCTTACCGGTATTTTATAAACAATGAGTCTCTCTCAAATATTCCTACAAACTTTTGTACAAATCACTTCGCGGACCACTATATTGTAATAAACCGATTCACTATTGTGCTTCTATTTCATTAGACAAGAAACACTTTTGCTAACATTTTGTAAACTGAGTTACAATTACCCTACAAGTTTACCACAACCTTATGAACAAGCTTTGCCACTGAATCACAAAATGAACTACAAATATTTCTACTATTGAGCAATTAATAAATTTTTTTCTTATCTATTTTATGAATTATTTACAAATCATCTCACGAGTTATGTTATAACCTGATTTGTCATCTTACCAAAACATCACAAAATTTAACTACGATTTCACTACTACACTATAAATAATAAATCGTTTTTTTTTATTATCCTATAAGCTGTTTTAAAAATCACCTTACCAAGTTATTGCTTCAATACTAAATCACAAACTACGATTTACCACTAATTTGCAAATAATAAAATATCTTCCACATTACTCAATAAATGGTTTTCCAGACTGTTTCATAAACTATGCTGCAATCACCTTATAAACAAATTACTCCCTTGAAAAGCTTAAAAGGATAACCAATACCTTCACTTGTAATTGAACCAAATCTTCGGAGTAGATCAAACTCCTTGTTATGAAATAATAAATAATAAACATTTCATGGGAAATTGCTAAGGAACAAACTGATTCATTATCTACAAAAGTTGAGGTGTTGGAATTATTTGAAATTAAGGAGTAACATTTGAACTCATATAGTAGACATGTAAATCTTCAACTTGGAACCGAGTCCATGTGGTCATTTAAAAACCTTATTTAAAAAGTTTTCATCACAAAAGCTGAAGTTCAGCAACTTTCTCTACATTCATTCAAGTTCTCTCCCGAAATTTTAACAAATCGAGACTCTTTATTCTTATACAATCCAAATCCGAGGGGACGGTGACACCATGCTAGTCATTATGGGATAAACTACCAACGAGCTTAACATTAACAACTGTACTCTAACCTTAGGCATCTAAAACTTATGGATTCATACATACTTAACTACATTTCCTTCTATGACGCTTCGCCTTCAAGGACCTTGCCTTAAGAGTTTCATTTGGCTCAACGATAAAACTTGTGACGACATTTTTTCTAAAGATACTTGTTCTTACGAATTAGAATCTGTGGTCAAACCTTATCAAACTTTCTTATGCTAAGAAACATCAAAACGTCGACTTCTGCGAAAATGTCTTATTACGTCACGTCTGAAAACCTATCCTACTAAAATAATTCTTTCGGGGTCACGAACATCTTACCCAACTATCCGTCTTAGACAAAGATACATGCATAACTTACAATCCATATTACTGCCAACTCTTGAAAACAACGGACATATGTCCTGATATTAATAACAAGGTTTCAAAATCACCTTCACTTCTTGCACCTCATTCCGAGGGCAATACTCCTTGTTTATAACTCCTTCAACTTAATCCAAGCAATCTTATGAGTATTCTCAATACTAATACATTGAGCAACAACATTCTACCATGACAAAGCATCATTCAGAAGTATGCTTGCGACATATTTGATTTTGCAGTCCTCAGCATAGTCGATGATTAGAAATACCGACTCTGTCTACTCAAACCAACCACTCTTTCCGTGACTTTGAAATTGCTGAGCTTGTAGCTCCAAAACTCCTTGTAAGAACAACCTCTGGCCACTGATACAATATTTATGCCTGTGGTGCCTTCAACTGGCCCTGCAACATTATTATGTAATTGCGTTAGTCCTTCAATCATCTATATTTTTATATTACTCCTTAGAATATACCAACTAGAAGCTTGATATTAATCAGAACTTCTGCTCACTGATAAAACTTTAAAAGAGTTTTTGATTTCACATGGGAGCGTGAGATCAGAATTCATCATAAACACTCACATTTTTCCCAGACATCTCAGCATCAGACTTTTCAAAATCTTCATTTGAATAGGATCGATAGCTTACAAATTTGAGCTACCACCCGAATTGACCAGTGTATGCGACGTCATTCGGTTATACGATTAGAAGAAGCGTTATACGAATTAGGCACTCATTATCTCTCTGTAAGAGATCCAAATTGATAAACGTCTGAACCCTATCGAAGAACCTACTGAGAAATCAAACAACTTAGGCAAGTCACATTTCTATTGTCAAGGTTCGATGGAAACTCGAGAAGAGTTCCTGAATTCACATAGGAACGTGAAAATGAACTCAAACACACCGTCAGCAGACGACATTCACTGAACTTCGGGACGAAGTTCCCATTAGGGGGTGAGACTGTAACCACCGGTAAATTTCACCTTGTATTAAACTAATATAATATTCTAATAAAAGAAAATTTATCTATTTTCTACGTCAATTTTTTTATATAATGTAAATTGACTATTTTGCTATTTGACTCTTATCGTGACGTAAAATCAAATACTTTAATTGGTAGTTAACCGGTAAATTCCCAAGTTATATAATTCACTCTAATTCGAATTATTACTCTTTAAACATTTTCGTTCACTTCTGTCTATTTAACGAGAAGTTACCTCGAAAAAACATGAAAACTATATATAACGCGTACCGACACCGCATTAGTTATGGTTTAATCTCGATAATTATTTTTCGGAGTCGATAATATTGTTTAGATACTATTTTTATAAAAACTATGACAAAAATGCGTTTCACATATTTTATTTAAAAACGCCAAACCGTGATACCACGTTTACACATTGGCTTCACGGGACATGTAGTGCACAAAATACACTCTATATAATTAATATTTATTTCTTTTCTGTCTACCACCGCCTCACCCACAGTCATATACATATCCCACCTCTTTCTTTTTTTTTATTATAAATTTTCTCTCCATACAAGATTTAGTCAAAAGGGAGATAGAGAAATTCTCATCTTATCTCAGTCTCTCTCAAAAAGAAAAGAAAGAAAGAAACAGATAGATGAAATCTATCTTTCTGCTCTCTCTCTTTGTTCGAACCGACCGAAGGACAACCACCATTAAACCGCCACCGATCCATCACCGGTTGAAGAAGATTAGTTCGTTTTTGCATCGGTTTAGAGCAGGGTCGCGTTAGGTTCGTGACTGAGGTTTCTTTGGATCGTTATATCACCACAGCCGAACCCCTTCATCACTTTCCTCCCCCTCTCGGCCTTGTGGTATGCTGAATATACACACATTTACTAGTTATTTCTTTTACATATAAACCAAATACAAATCCATTTACAAGTTTTCGTGGATTAAAGATTCATTAAAAACGAATTTAAAATATGTTTCGTATGGTAAAAACTCTTTGTAAAAGTGGTGTTTGAATTTTGTTTGATTCTCGGTTTGCGACTGAAACACCCACAGGGGTGGTTTGTTTGGCTGGTTCTCGGTTCAAAAGACAGCCCATGGGGGTGTTTGGTTTGCCAAGAAACCACCCAAAGAGGGCGTTTGACTTGTTTATTTCGGCTCACCGAGAGCCTAAGAGGTTGCGAATATTTTGTTTATTTCTCTCAATTCAAAGCCACCACGAGGGTGTGTTTGATCTTGCGTACCACAACACCCAAGAGGGTGTTTGTTTTTCAGTGTAGTTTCGAGTCTTGGTCCACCTAGCAGACCAAATTTAGGTGCGCCTGGTGTTATTTGTTTAATTCTAGCCTATTCATGCTTATTGTCCAGCTTATGTCTTGCTTATGTTTCCACTTCTTGACAGAGTGTTTGTCGTGATTATGTTTGGATCAAGACACGACAGCCCCAAGAGGGTTGTCGTTTTTGTTTGTTGTCGGTTCAAAGAAGAAACACCACAAGTGTGGCTGTTTTGACTCTTGGTTCATAAGAGTAAACTAACTAAACATGTACCAATTTAACAACAACGAAGAAAATCTAATAATATGATTAAAATCATTACTATCTTAGGCTTGTCGCAGTCGTTCGGTACACATCGGTCGGGCTTCAAAAAAATCCATCCCCAACCGATGTTAACATCGGTTGCAACGAATGCGGCACTTGGTTGTGAGATCGGGCGAGGGGCAAATAATATGCATATCGGGTGTCAACTCACTCGATGTCTAGGCTTAAACTCAAACCATTTTTTGACCGTTTGGTCTTAAACTAAAAAAAAAGAAAAATTCAAACCAAATTTACCACTCTATAAATACCAACTTCACCTCAAACACATTTCTTAACACACAATTTCAAACACAATTCAACCTCAAAATACTTCTCAACACAAGATTTAATATGGCTTGCCGTCTCCCCCATTCTGTTGAAGATATGCAAGTTTACGTTCAAAATCAATGCAATATCGACGATGAGGCTCGAAAACACGCTATTATAAGCGTCATCGAATTGTTTGACCAGGCGAAAGCGGAGAAGGAACAAATGAGACAAAACTACCAGAGTTGCAACGACATTACTCCTGAAAGAAAATCTGTGATCGACAAATTTTTGAAAGATCAAGCCCGTAAAGATCGCGAGGTTGCTAACAAGTTGTGGCGGTGTGTTTCGATGATAACGAACAACATCAGCACCAAAATCAATTGGAGTTATCGGGAGAACAAAGACGATGGTGTAGACGATGGTGTAGACGAGGAAGATTTGGCTCAGTTCGAGGGATTTGCTCGTTCTCGTACTCCCTCGTATGACTCTGTATGCGGGGAACATTCAGATTAGATTTATGATTTATGTATTTCGTATTGTTTTTATTTAGCATTGTAACATTTTAATTATTAATGAAATTTTAGTTTATGTTAAAAATGATTTAAAAAAAATAATAAAAAATTCCTTGGGTCGTCGACTGGGGCATCCGGGTTGTCCCAGGTCGCTGGAGAGAGAAAGCTGACGTGGCGCAGGTTGTCCCAGGTCGTCCCAGGTCGCGACTGGACCAGCCTTAGATGTCTTTTAGAGCATCTTTTATTTATTTATTTTTAGTGGAAGACTAAAGAGTCAAATAAATTATGAAACGATTATAAAGTAGCGTCGGTATAAAGTGGTAAAATGAGATCACTATAAATTATATGTGATGGTTCTATTTTGTCACCTCCGGTTTGCACATGTCCACTCCAATAACAGCAAGGTTAAAACATCTAGGAGTGTTTGTGACTGCATTTGTGATTGAGTTTGTGTTGTATATGTTTCAGTGATTGTGTTTTGCTGGGTTACGGGCCAAAGACCAACATAGGGTGCATTGGTTTATGCCGAGCCCAAAAAGAGTGTGTGTTTGGGGCTCTCAAGCCCACAAGATTAATAGTGCGTTTGGTGTTCGAAGTTGGCCGAAGCCCGCTTACGTATTATAGTGTGTTAATATTTTTCAAGTATCAACATCAGACTAACTTATTTATTTTGACTTTGAAGATTTTGGAATTAATACTTGAATCGGACTATACTACTGTAATACTTAATGGATCTAGATAATACGGATTAAGACCTGACAAACTATTGGGCTAGTTAACTTATTGGACTAACAGATTATCGTTAGACTAAACTTATCGGACATAATGGACACTTGATGGACATGGACAAGTTGACTTATATTGGACTATGGGACTCGTAACGAATTACATATTGTTTTATACAACACATATACTTGACAGACTTTATTTTTACGGACTATTATTTGACTATAAAGTCTGAAAATTTTTAAATACTTTAAACCTTTATTATTATTTAAATTTATCTAAATGAATTACGTATCATCTAAACGTGTTTTGAATAACGAATCCTGTCAACTTTTATTTATATACTTATTATCGATAAAAACTTATTATAATAAAAATCGGATAATAAAATGAGAAATATAGTTTTATTAAATATAAAAATCTCTCTTTACTTTATGTATTAAAACTTATGTTTATATGCGTTACTTGGGGATATCAGGTAAACACCCCAAACTTAACCGTTTACTTATTATTATTATCATTATTATTATTATTATTATTATTATTTTCATTATTAACATCACTTTATTAGAAAATCATATTATTATTATTATTATTATTATTATTATTATTATTATTATTATTATTATTTTTATGGAACATCACTTTATTAAAAATTCATAAGATTTACACATTCATAAGATTAAAAATTCATAAGATTTAAAAATTATTATTATTATTATTATTATTATTATTATTATTATTATTATTATTATTATTATTATTATTATTATTACTTAATTGCTATTTGACCCTTACATGTTTAGTTCCTTTTATGCATGTGTTATATGCTTTGTACTTTGGTTTATGTTTCCGAGTCTTGACAGTCAAACCACCACACGAATAATGATACTAAACCCTTTACAAACGTTGATATGAAACTTCCACGAAAACTAAAACAATTATCTTTTGAAAACTTATTTACTTTACGATACGCATTCTGAGATAATCCATATACTATTAGGTTGTGCCAATGACGTACCATTGTGTCGGTACTCTTGTATCGTTGTACGTTGCTACCTTGTGATACTATTGTGTTACATTTCTCGATGCCAGTCGTGTTAGTTGTGATTATTGTATTTCATCGGACTAAGGTGAGTTTCACAACCCCATTTTACTATTTTACTCTTTTGGGGTGAAAAGCATGCTATGATTACTTAAAACTAAATTGGTTGTGCATTCATGAAATTATGAATTTACTGAACTGATTCAATCTACTGAGCTATGCTCTGCTATACTGTGCAAACTGGTATGTATGCTTATGTTTGGCGCCTATGTACAACTGTAAAAGTACCCTTTTACTACACTACTTATTAACTCACTCCCACTGTACGGGACGAGCCGTTGATATCTAAGGATAGCGCTATTTAGGGGTAGAGCCATCCCATCACTCTACTAACCGGAGTGCATAGTATCACCTTCTCATGCTAGGTTAGAGCATGTTGCACGTAGGGGCATGTTTTCGGCTGAATCGGCTTAAGTAGTGGAACCCTTAAAGCCATGAACGCGCTGCATACATGATGGACCCTTTCAAAACTTTGACAACCAATTGATCTTACTGTTTTGAAAACTATTTGTGTATTAAAACCTGTGAACTCACCAACCTTTGTGTTGACACTTTAGCATGTATTTTCAGGATTGCAGGCGATAGCTAAACTTTGGAGGCGCTTGGGCATTGGCATGACATGATAATAAAAGACTGATATAAAATTGGGGACCACTTTAATTCTTCTATGGGCTGATGGGTTCCATCGGGGTTTTAAATTTATAATCAAGAATTACCGGTTAACTAGGAACACATTCGGGCAAGTATACCCTAGTCAAGTTGTAGTATAGTATATGGTAAATCAAGGTCGTCTCAAGAGACTTGGTTGCACTACAAGTGTCGTTTGTTTGTTTAAGCAAGTAACAAGTTGATGGTTATGATTGTCACGGATCAAACCAACAAGAAAAGCAATATAAGAACAAGCAAGTATCAAGTTCATGGTTATGATTGTCACGAATCAAACCACAAAGAAAAGCAATATAAGAACATATTATCATAAGAACAAAATAAGTAAACAAATCATCATGGTTATTTCAATCAAACACAAAATCTCAATAATCATATCAATAACAAACATCTTTAAATATAAAAGTAACAAGGTTTACCCAAAGTATGAATTACAATAGGCAAAGATGAAGGATTATAGCACTCCTTTAAGCCTCCAATCAACTACAATAGTTCCACCAAGACAGAAAATCATATCCAAATGCCTTCATCAGCCCTTGAGCATACTACACGAATTTGGCAGAGGTTTGAGGTCTTTTGGGGAAGATAAGTTGGTGTAATTTGTGGAAATTCGTCCTTAAGGGTGGAGGATCGAATTTCACACATTTGGGGTGAAGAGATTGAGAGTGGGTGTGTTCTCTCAAGTTGGGGTTTGCTCTCTAGGTGGAAATTCGTCCTTAAGGGTGGAGGCTTGAATTTCACACCTAGAGAGGAGTGGTGGTGGTGGGAGAGGTGTGAGAGAAGTTCTCTCAAGTTGTGGTGCATGAAATGAGGTTGCAAAGGCCTCTATTTATAGTAGAACCAAGGCCTAGGGTATTCAATGCTTTTCTTGGAGGCCAAGGAGATTAAAAGGGACTAGAAACTGATTGGGAAGGACCTAGATTCGTTTGGGACAAGTTTGGAGTCTAAGTAATGAAGAAATGGTTGTCCAGGGCTTCCCAACCGAATCGGTTGGGCTCCAACCGTTTCGGTTGGTCTACTTGACTGCTCTCCAACCGTTCCGGTTGCGGGGCACGACCGAACGGTTGGAGCTTTTTGACAGAAATTGACAAACTCCAAAGTTGTAGATCTTTCTCTTAGCTTTCTGTGGCCGCGAACCGGGGGTCAAACGGGGTCCGTATGCAAACGTTATGGCCAAAATGGTGAAGGTGTGTCGGGAACAACGAGGCTTCCAATATTTCTTCGTTTAAGCTTCTTTTCTTCATTTTTTTCTCGTTTTCCTTCTTGAACTTTATTCTTGAGTATTTGGACCACCATCTTGATGAATTTATCTTCTCGAATATACTCCACAAGTCTTTCTTTTGTCGGGAATTCTTCGTATTTGGAGAAATCTTCGTATTTTACTTCTTTTTCCGTCTTTTTCTCCACTTTCCTGTACTTGGCTACAAATGAACTAGCAAACGCACTTTTGTACGATTAAGAATCAAAAGCATATGATTATAACCAAATAACACACATAAAAGCACGGATAACGCTACTAAAATCATGCACAATTTGAGCGTTATCATGGGCCTACATTCTATAATATACATTTTGAAAGATGTAAAAATAAATCTTTATGAAATACGATTTTCAAGTTAAATTGTTGTTCTATACTTTGTGTTTCGGTACCAATCGAGTAGCACCCCAGTAACACTTACTTCCGCTGCAAACCATATTTTTTTGGGGGTGTTACAGATTGGTACTCGAGGCACCCACCTACTTACACCTTGGTAAGGACCCCTATTCGTCGTCTGGTGCACCGACTCCTTGCTTGCTCTGTAAGGGCAAGGAATTCGGCCAATTTGTACCTCTTAAATGGGATGGACGAGGGAAATCACATTGACGTCCCCTATTATTTGGCGAGGTTCATGGGCAATGGAGCTAAGGGTTTTACCGGGAAAAGTCTAATTCAGGGGGCTCATTTTATTGGTAGATTGGCTAGGAGTTATGGGTTGATGTCTGAGGAGGCTTTGGCTTGGGTATCCCGTGGTAAGGAAACTAGCTTGCTTGGGTTGAATAAGCTAGTGGAGTTTGGGATTTGTACCCAAGATGTGTTTGGAGTGGTTGAGTTAGCTGAGACACCCCCGAGGAGAGAAGTCGGGGAAGCTAGTGGTGCTGGTGGTGTCCAAGAGGAAGCCGAGGAGCGTGTGCCAAGGGGTCGACGTAGGGCACACGTTAATATTGGGGATAGGTTTCAGATGATCGACGAGAGGATCGAGGGGATGTCTACCCACTTCAATGAGGAGATTGATAGCCTCAGAGTGGGTTTATATGGATCGAGTAACCAGTTTGAGGGTTTTGCAGGTACTCTGGATCAGGTGCAACAGCTGCAACAAGATTTTTTCAGCTGGAGTGCAGACCGTACGAGCCAGATGCTTCAAGGGATGCACCTGAGCCATCCTCGATGGCAAGGAACAGGATATGTGTACCAGCCCGACATCCCCGACATTGGCATCCAGCAAGGAGTGGCATTTATGCAGACTGAGCCCACTCCTGGTAGCACCACAAGCACCCCATTCGACCAGACTCCGTTCCATCCATGGAACATGATCACCACAGGGATGATTGATTCCCCTGTTTATTGAAAAAATTCTTAACAATTTCAAAACTTATGTCTGTAATAACTTAAATACAAGGATACTTGTGTGGATGATAATCTATTGTGCCAATGGGTACAAAATTTCCCTAGTATTTCTGTGCAGGTTTGGCTTCTGTGATGCAAATTACAGCGTAACCATTTGGGTGAGTTACGCCGTAACCAGTGGGCGGCAGGAAATTTTTGATTGTAGTTAAGGCGTAGTCACCGGATAAGATACGCATTAGCAACCTCCTGACCCACCTTCAACCTTTAGTGAGACGTCTTGGACAAGCATTTTAGAGGAGAGTTTATTTCTTTCTCGGTTATTTGTCATTTATATTTTCTTTTTCCTTTTTATTCGTACAAATGGGACTTTGTACACTTCAAGTGGGGGGATAGGAATAGAAATGAAGTGTATGATTACTTAGCCTACTTGCCCTAATTTTCTAGTTGGTTTTAAAATTTTAAGCTCTTTTGAAAAAAAATTTGTCCTATTTTTAACCAATCTAGAATTACATATAGCCGAGCACACTATAACCCTTATTGTCATTGGTGAGATTTAGCCTTTCCGTTTCCCCTATTTTACCCAAATCTACCAAATATTGAGTGTGCCGATAGTATTGTAGACTTTAGAATTTGGCTTTTACATTACTTCGAGACCATAGACGAGTAGTGTATCAAGTTAGCTTGGTGCATTTGGAAAAGGCAATTTGAAAAAAGAAAATGTTTTAGGATTTAACCCAAATAGACCATATGTTTTTACTTGTGTGTGTACCGATTAGTCGCATTGACTTTTCGACCTCCGTGTTAATCCTTTTTGTTGCACTCTCCTTTAGTGCATGATACCCCTAGTTTCACCTATTTGAGCCTATCCTTTCGTTTTCTAACCCCTATTTTGGTTACACCTTTACACCGTAGCCTACCGTGTAGTCTTACCTTTTGATCTTGAAGTCATTGTTCGCCCTAGTTTGAGGTTTGAGTAAAAGTTTCGGAAAACGCGCCAAATCGAAGACATCCTATTGAAGATCAGTGAAGATCCCCCAATATTCTCCTTATGCTCATCTCAAGTGGGAGGATTTAAAAAAAAAGTGCACATTAGTCCTTGTTTATAAAAGTGTTAAATATTGTAAGCACTGTGTGATTAAAAGAAATTAGCATCGAGAATAACACCTCGATCACATTCGAAGATTGGAAGATAGTCAAAACACCATCGGTTCGAGAAGGAAAAATATTCAAATGGTGTATTCCCGTGACGTATTATGATCCTATTTCCGTATCATAAAAATAAACCTTGAATGAACGGTGGGGCGATGGCGACTTAGTTTTAAGCTAAGACTATTTGTTTTCTTTTTCTTTTCACCCATTAAAATATCCCATGCCTTACCTTACCCTTTTTGTCGTGAAGCGTGTCTAGGTGATGGAGCGAGCAATCCTTGATGTCTTGGCCATGGATTTGGTCATGTATCATTGATTTTGTCCACTTCGTCGTGACACGTTAGTAATGACACTACCCCATAGCCTTTGAATCACTATCAACCCAACATTGCTTTCTAAAGACTGTCTTAACCTTAGCTCTAGTGGTGGAGATGTGTGTAATTGCCAAGCTTATGATAGAATACTTGCTATGCCCGTGCAATTGAGTGATCACCCCGAAATTAACACTTAGATTAGGATGAGCGTGAGAGTGTTTTCGTTCCCATTTCGTGAGGTGTTCGGCTCATATAAATATTCTAGTATGGAAATCTTAATTACACATTCCTTGAGGATGTATATTTTGCAGTCTAAAAAGGTCTACTTAAGGGCAAGTAGAGTTCAAGTGGGGGGATATTTGATAACATCAAATTGTCCTGATATTCTAAGCATTAATTTCTGTTGGAATCACTCCTAAACTAGAATTCAAGTGTTAGTAATTAATATGTAATAGTTAGCTTAATTATGAATTTTATGTTAGTTATCATGCCAAGGCTTATGTAGAAAGCCCATGAGCCTTGGACCAAGCCCATAAGAAGGGAAGGATGCTAGTAGTGTTGCCCTAGCTCCTTGCCCTATAAATAATCCTTGTAAACCCTCACTTGAGGGTTGGTTGTTCACTTTTACTCATTTCACTTTACGCATAACTATTCTCATTCATACGTGTGTGTGAGTTAAGTGTTCATCCGATCCTTTCTCTTCTCTATTTCTTCTATTGATGCTTGTGTTACAATATGGGAACCTAACAGTGGTATCAATCGCCAAATAGTTGGGTGAAAAGAATTTGTTTTTGAAGTTTTAGTGTTACGCGTAACTCTCGGTTCATAAACTTTCTCACGCATAAAAACTCATTTTTTACACTTTCCAATCCAAGATTCTTGTACTTTTCAAGGTTTTTAGGTGTTAAAATTTTAGTTTTTGGCAAAAAGTTTCGAACTTTACGTGTATTTCATTGGTTTTAAGCTTGATTTTAAACGTGTGTTCATTTCTACGCATAACGTGTCTACAAGTTTTGGATCATCAAGTTTCACACTTTTGTGTTATTTTGGTGATATTTGAAGCTGTTTCATCACAAAAATCTGGTTTAGAAACACTTTGGGCTAAAAATCAGTTTTGGTTAAGTTTTACGCATAACAAAACCCTAAAGTTACGCATAAGCTTTCCTTGGTTTGATCTTCAGTGAAATTGGTTTACTCAGTGTTTTCTTGCTTGGATAAGCCTGAAAACACTTCGACTTTGGATATCTTTTACACTGAGATTAGTGTAAAGGATTTTTGGGCAAAACCCTAATTTTACGCATAAGCTCAAACTTACACGTAGAACTCTTTGCGCCTAAGCATTTTATTACGCCTAAGCCTTGTCTTACGCATAAGCTAATCTTACGCATAAGTTTTCTACGTCTAACTTTCAGTTTACGCCTAATCTTAGTGTTTCTCAATTCTTACGCGTAAGCTAATCCTACGCGTAAATATTACTTTTACGCGTAAGTTTGGTGTTTTTACGCCTAAGCATTACTTTGCCTAAACTTGGTTTCTACGCCTAAGGATACTTCATCAACAACGTTTCATTCGACTACAAAGATCCATTTTACAACACAAGTTTTTCAACATGTCTCAACCACAATACTCTAACTACTTTCCTTATACGTATACTCAACAACAACAACAACAACTTAGTCCACAACATCAACAATTCAATCAACAACAACAAATTTATCAACAACAATTTAATCAACAACATTATCCACAACAAGGAGCAATTCCACCACAAATGGTTCAACCACCACCTAGTCTACAACTACTACCTTACACAAACCTTTACAATCAACATCCATCCAGGAATACTATGAAGGAACCGTCTTGGTTTGCAAAGATGTGTGAAGCTTTAAGTAGCCAGCAATCCATTCATGAGGCAGGATCACTTGATAGACCTCCAATGCTCACTCCCGGTAACTATGATCAATGGGTAATTAGGTTCTTTAGGTTTTGTGATCTAAAGAAGCCACATGGAAAGTTCTTAAAGAAGGTCATCTTGGAAGGTTCATTTCAGATGCCTATTGTCGTTACACCCGGAGATCCAAATGCTATTCACCAAGAGATGATCTCACAAACATTGCAACTGTTGCTGACCTTTATGGTGATGAACTTCTACATTTCGAAGCTGATGAGCTAGCAATGTAATATATCCTTTTAGGATTACCCAATCCAATCCTTCGAAGTGTTGATGCTCAAAAGACTGCAAAAGCAATGTGGGAACATATTCATCTTCTCATGGAAGGCACTGAACTCAATCAAGAAGACATGGAATCCAAAATCTACTTGGCTTATGAACACTTCATGATTGAACCAGGAGAGACATTAAAGTCATATCATCATCGATTCTCAGACATCATCAATGACTTGGACAAACATAAAATCATTATGCCAAGAATTGCAGTCAACACTAAGTTCCTAAGTAGTCTTGGTCCACCATCACTTCCGGATAATCAACAACTTGCTTTGTGGGCTCAAACTTGTTATCCTCCTCAACCCGCTGCTCAACCAACTGCCACAATTACACCATATTATCCGTCACAGCAACAATCTCAACAAACTCAATTGGTTCCATACAACAACAACAAGGATCAAGCACTTTACATTGAAGCGAATGAGGGCTCCGATGCTTTTGATGCATTGCAACAAGGATTTGTTATGATTGCTAAAGCATTCGGTCGTTATACAAACAAATCCAACAATCGCATTCGTTCCTCATCAAACACAAGGAATCAGGCTGTTGTGAACAATGGATGTGTTGAAGTTCAGAATCGTGGTAATGTTCGTCAGATGGGTGGTGGTCAAGGGTTTAATGCTATGGGAAGGAATAACATGGGTGCTCCACAACAACAGAGAGCTCAAGTGATTGAAAAGGGGAATGCTCAGAATGGGATGAATGGTCTTCGTTGCTACAACTGTAATGAGAAGGTCACCTGGCTAATGCATGCCCAAAGCCGAGGACTAGAGGCAGTGCTTATCACAAGGAGGCTTTACTTTTGGCTCTTAAGGATGAAGCTGGTGGAACCCTCACAAACAAAGAGCAGAGCTTTATGGCAGATGCAGACTCAGATGATGATATGGAGGACTTGCAGGCTAATGCAGCAGTTATGTTGATGGCTAATATGCACGAACTCCACATGAGTAACACAGGCCCAATGTATGACACGGATGGCTTGTCTCAGGTACCCGAACAAACCATATTCATCACTGATCTAATATCTCAGCCAACATCTGAATCCAACGAGGCTCAGACTGTTCAACATGAGCCGTCCACATCTCATTCTGACGATTCTCAACTAGATCCAGTAGTTACATCTGATGATCAAGATGACCTCATGGTTACCTTTGATAATCAAATTGACTCCGTGGTCATACTTGAGGATCTGAACAGTGATCATGTTGTGACTCACGTTGAACACGTTGAACCTTTGCCTAATCCAGATGTTGACCTCTTACTTAAAGACCAACAATCCCGAATGGAAGAATGTTGTGCACTGAATCAACAATTACATAGTAAAAATGCACTGTTAACCAGGGATATTGAATGCTTAAAACGGCAACTCAATTTTTTAAAACTCAAGAAAAACGTGAACAAGGTTTTGAAGTCGCTTTTGCTAAATCACACCAAAACGAAAAATCATTAGAACGACAGATACGTGATCTAGCCGCATCCAAGAATGCTTTGTTGTCTCAAATAGAACAACTGAAACATGAACATAAAAAACAACTTAACGCTCTTACTTTGGAAACTCAAAAGGCCAAGGCTGAGTTGTTAACTTGTCAAAAACAGTTCTCTGCGTACAAAAAGCATTCAACGAAACGAATAGATGACTATCTTGAAGAAATTGTCGGCTTACAAAACAAACTCAAAGAGTTTCGAAATGTTGTTTATAAACATGGAGAGTCAATCACAACTATTCAAAAGTTTACTTTAAAACCCAATCCAAATAGATATGGACCGAATCTTGCTGATTACAAACCAAAGCTTTCAAACAAAGCATTCAAACCAAATCCTGAAGTTTCTAGTGCATAATACAAAATTGATGACTCTGTTATAAGTGTTGTTGAATATTATGGTCAAGAGGAATTAGATGCAGAAGACGAGAGTCGATCAAAATTAGAAAATGTTGTTTATAACAAACCATTTAACTATTCAAAAGCCGTCACTTTCGTCACACAAAAGGATTCTTCTAACACACCTCGGGTTATCACACCTATGTCTGAGTCTTCCAATGTTGCTCCCCAACCAAATTATGCACAAATTTATGGTCCTTTACCTTCACTCAGTGAAGTAAATTCAATACCTGAAAATCGTCAAATTCTTAGATATTTTGACATTTTCACTTCTGACATCAAACTTTTAGAATGTGAGATTGAATTTCATTCTGAAATAAAAGTTGAACATTTTCAATCGCCTCAGGCGCGAGAACAAAGAGATATTTTTCAGAAAAGAATTTTACCCCATGTTAAAAATTTGAAAAATTGTGCATTGTATTGGGAAAGGGAATTTCATAAGGAACTTGGATTGATGAAAATCATTTTCGAGAAAACAGAAACATCTATATCAAATACAAAACGTAAAAAGAAAATGTTACGAAAAGATGTTGATCGACTCTTGGAAGATGTTATCTGTGCTGATATCCATAATGTTGTGTTATTGCATTCTTTGTCATATGCCTTTGATTATATCTCTGCTGATTCTGTTGAAATTGTTGAGAATACTGATAATGTGCCTCAGATCGAGTCTTTAAAAGTTGAAAATGAACGACTGTTAAACGAGCTTTCAAATGCAAAACGTCGTCTTCAATGGTGTCAAAAAGATTTTCAAAATCGTGAACTTGCTTTGCAAAACAAAATCAACCGGTTGCATTCCAAAACTTTTAATCCAAAATTTGAGCAACTGGATGATCAAAACGCGTCTTTGAAATGTCAAATCTCAAAATATGAACAAGAACTTGCAAAAGTTAAAAAGGAATATGGTGTCATATTTGATTTACTCAAACAGACTCGTGATGAAGCATCAAAAGAACCGTATCATTATCTTGCACACACTAAAGAAGTCCTGAATTTTTCTGGAAATCTTCGTTCTGAAAATCAAGATTTGTTGCACACTATCATTGAGTTAAAAGAGAAGTTAGGAAAGTATGAACAAGTTCAGATTAGTAACATTAAGAAACTTGCACCTGTAACACTTAGAAAAAGTGACACTAGAATGCCTATTGACAAACCACAAGATACTAATGTGCTTCCCTCTACTGAAACAGGAATAGTTGCCTCTTTTCCCAACGTCCTCACTTCACAGCCTAGGAGCAATACAAGGAAGAATAGGAAGTTGCGACCTAAGAAAAGAATAATAAATAATGCTGAAGTAGAAGAACACCCTAGGACTTTGAATAAGACTCAAATTGCACCCACTTTAGATATTGCGTCTGACAAATGTAATGGAAAAAGTGATGTAATAAATGCTGAACCTTTAAGTACTTTTGATATTAAGTCTGAAGCTTCTTGTGTTATATGTCGTAAAAGTATGCTTTCGGATTGTCATGATAAATGTGTTGCTAAAACTATCTTGTCTTGTTTACGGAATCCTAAGAAACGGAATACCTCTAGGCCCACTAAAGCTTCTAAGTCTGTGCTTGGTAAACCGCCCTCTTTAGATTCTAAGAAAAGCATTGATGTCCCTATAGCTCCATTATCACCTCCAAGGAACGTAGTACCACCTAGTGCATTCACTAAAACTAAAGCAAAGACTAGTTGGAGATGGCAGAAATGGTTACATAATACACTTGCATTTAAATGGATGCCTAAAATCATTGATATGTGTGTTTCTACTATAACTGCTTCGGAACCCTCTAACTCTTCGGGTTCCACATCTACTTCTATTCCATCTGTGTCGTCTGTGTGTAATGCAGGTGATACAGATCATCCTTTGGATTGTTGATAGCGGATGTTCCCGACACATGACAGGCAATCTCAAACTGTTATCAAACTTTGTTGCAAAGTTCATTGGCACTGTCAGATTCGGGAATGATCACTTCACAGCTATCATGGGCTACGGAGATTACATCAATGGCAACATCGAAATTAGCAGGGTTTATTATGTGGAAGGTCTCGGTCATAATCTCTTCTCAGTAGGTCTGTTCTATGATGGAGATTTGGAAGTTGCTTTTCGGGAGAAAACTTGTTTCATTCGTGATCTACAAGGAAACGATCTTATGTCTGGCACCCGCAACTCAAGTTTATACACAATCTCAATGCAAGACATGATTGCTTCATCTCCCATCTGTCTCCTTTCAAAGGCAACATCTACAAAATCTTGGCTATGGCACCGACGTCTCTCACATCTAAACTTTCAAACCATAACCAACCTTGCTCGATACAAACTTGTTGAAGGTCTCCCGAGATTCTGGTATTCTAAAGCTTACCTATGTTCAGCTTGTGAGCAAGGAAAAAGCACTCGTGCTCATTTTCCTTCAAAGGTGGAACACATCTCTCAGCATGTGCTTCATCTTCTTCACATGGATTTGTGTAGCCCGATGCGCGTGCAGATGATCAATGGAAAACGCTACATCTTGGTAATTATAGATGACTACTCTAGATGGACTTGGGTTTATTTTCTTCGAAGTAAAGATCAAGCTCCACAGATGATCATTACCTTTCTCACGAAAATTCAAGTTCAGCTCCGGAACACCGTCATACAAATTTGAACAGGCAAAGGAACTGAATTTGTGAATCAAACTCTTCGAGAATACTATGAGAAAGTGGGAATTGAGCATCGAACATCAATTGCACGCACTCCAGAACAAAACGGAGTTGTTGAAAGACAAAACCATACGTTAGTGGAAGCTGCCAGAACGATGTTAATCAATGCTAAACTTCCAGATTACTTGTGGGCTGAAGCCGTCTCAACTTCATGCTACACTCAGAATCACTCAATGATTACAAAACGCCACAACAAAACACCTTTTGAGCTTATCCACAACCGAAAACCGAATCTCAAACACTTTCATGTATTTGGATCCCTTTGCTACCCGAATAATGATCGTGATGACTTTGGAAAGCTCAAAGCCAAAGCTGACATTGGAGTCTTTATTGGATACTGTGATAACTCTAAAGGTTACCGGACCTGGAATCGTCGTACAAAGCAGGTTATGGAAATGATTCATGCAAATTTCGATGAGCTTACAGAAATGGCTTCTGAGCATAACAGCTTGGAACCCGGTCACAACCGTTTAAACTTCCCTCAAACCCCATCATCAGCTGAACCAAGCCCCCAGCTTACTCGTCAACAAATGGAAAAGCTATTTGCTCCTCTGTTTAGTGATGATATTGATGAACGTGCCCCAGGTGTATCCAATGTTTCCGCTGCTCAACCTGATCATATTCCAATACCTGATACACATGCTACAACAACTACTGTTGAAGAAGCACCACCAGTTGACTCTACAACAACAGTTGAACAAACTGCATCCAACGACGCTGAACCAGCTAATGATGTTCTAAACAATGAAGTACCCCCAACTGCAAATTTTGATCCAAATGCGTTCTTTAACCCGTTTGCTAATGAAACTGCTGCACCTGATGTTGCGGAATCATCTACAAGCCATTTGAATCCTCCCAATCTGCATAATGTATATCAACATCAACCTTCCACTCATCGTTGGACAAAAGACCATCCTCTTGAGAATATTATTGGTAACCCAAATCAACCAGTCGTAACGAGACAACGTCTTCACACAGATGGTGAAAATTGCATTTATGCACTCACTGTCTGCCAATATGAACCTAAAAACATTAAAGACGCAATGACCAAAGAAAACTGGATTGAATCCATGCAGGAAGAACTCAATCAGTTTAAACATCTTGAAGTATGGGAACTGGTTGAAAGACCAACAGGGGTCTACGTCATTGGTCTCAAATGGATTTGGAAAAACAAATTGGATGCTGAAGGGAACGTAATCAGAAATAAGTCACGTCTGGTGGCTAAGGGTTATAGACAGGAAGAGGGTATTGACTTTGAAGAATCATTCGCTCCGGTTGCTCGTCTTGAGGCTGTTCGGATATTTCTAGCGTTCGCGACACACATGAACATCACGGTCTTTCAGATGGACGTCAAAACTGCTTTTCTGAACGGGAAACTGAAAGAAACGGTTTATGTCAGCCAGCCAGAAGGATTCATTGATCCTGAGTTCCCGAACCATGTCTACAAGCTGAACAAAGCTCTGTATGGACTCAAACAAGCTCCTCGGGCGTGGTACGATAAGTTATCATCCTTCCTCATTGCCAATAATTTCACCAAAGGTTCGGTCGACCCAAACCTTTTCATACAATATCACGGGGCACACATTTTAATTGTTCAAATTTACGTGGACGACATCATTTTTGGGTCAACACATAAAAAGTACTCAATCGCTTTTGCAAAACTGATGAAAACACATTTTGAAATGTCCATGATGGGCGAACTTACGTTCTTTCTAGGACTGCAAGTTCATCAATCACCCCGTAGTATTTTTTTGAGTCAGTCCAAATATGCCCTTGACCTTTTAAACAAATTCGGAATGCAAAACTGTGACACCTATGCCACACCAATGGCACATACCAAGACACTAGACGCTGATTTACATGGGAAATTGGTGGACCCTACTAAATACCGTAGTATCATTGGGTCTCTCATGTATCTAACAGCTAGCAGGCCTGATATTGTTTTTGCCGTATATCTTTGCTCCCGTTATCAGTCGAGACCAACTGAAACCCACCTCTCCGAGGCTAAAAGAATCCTCCGATACATCAAGGGAACCATTAACTTGGGAATCTGGTATCTGAAGGATTCTAGTTTATAACTAATAGTTTTTTCGGACGTTGATCACGCATGATGCTTAGATTCACGGAAAAGTACTTCAGGAGCATTACAATTTCTTGGTGATAAACTGGTGTCATGGCAATCGAAGAAGCAAGATTGTACATCGCTGTCCTCAACCGAAGCAGAATATGTAGCCATGTCGGCGTGTTGTGCTCAAGTCATATGGATGAGAACACAACTCAAAGACTATGGTTACGTATTTGACAGAATTCCGATGTATTGCGACAATCGGAGTGTTATTGCGATCTCGTGCAACTCTGTTCAACATTCGAAATCAAAGCACATCGATCTTCGATATCATTTCATCAAGGAGCACGTGGAACAAGGTACCGTTGAATTATACTTTGTGGGTACTGAATATCAACTGGCAGATCTTCTCACCAAAGCCTTAGCTCCTGCTAGGTTTAATGAGTTGGTCCACCAGATTGGTATGCGGTGTTTGACTCCAGAAGAACTGGATGAACTTTTAAAACATTCTTAAAAACCAGTCACACACCAAAACCTCTTTTGTAAATATTTTTCAAAAACAAAATACAAAAATATAAAATTTACAAAATTCAAAAATATTCTTCTCTCTTAAATTTCCTAAAACATGGCAAGTACAAATCTTCCGTCAACACTTTGTTCTATCAAACTTTTCATCAATTTTCCCGAACAAGTGTTGAGGGGGAGAAAGTAAATATTTTTCAGTTTCATAAAACCTTGTACTTGCATGTTACCAAAATATACGTTGTTTCTTCTACAAACGGTGGATATGTATCTTGTCATATACTCTCCTCGGACTCATATGTTTAAAAACTTCATCATTTCAAAAGTCGAGGGGGAGTATCATTATGCTTCTTGCCTAATAAACGTTTTGTCTAACCAAAACGAGAGTTAATGGGTCTTGGTTGAAAATGTTTGAGATTGAGGGGCTGAATGTGTAAACTTTGAAAATTAATTTTAAACAAAACTTCTCTCCAACCTCATTCCTACTAAGATCCAACGACCCTCTTTAATTATGCAAATCCGTTCATCAAACTCATGTATTTTTTTATCATGATTTTAAACTATGGTTTTTGAAAATCTTTTCATTCCAACGGTTAAATCTTGCAAATTTTGATTTTGAAAGTTACGTGTATGTGTATGAATTGGGGATTTCACCTAATTGTGCTTGTGTTGTAATGGGTTGGTTAAAACCTTTCTAAAACATGTTTTGAACCCATTTCATAATTGGGGGTTTTCTTATCCTTGTGTTCTGCTATGCTTGGATGCTTATAAATGTGTTAGAATATGCTTATAAACACATTAGGAGCCTTTAATTTGCCCAGAAACAACAAAATTGTTAGAATTCATGTCTTAGGGTTCTTGGGTTCGTACCATCAGAATCTTTTGATTCTGTGGCTGGTTTTTGTTAAAATCTGTTCTATATCATTCATATGTCATCTAAGATAGTCCTGAAACGATTCTTGATTGATTATTATGGTTGAATACGTTGAGCGTAGAAATAGGGTTTAGGGCTTAAAAACACTATGCTCCTATGCTATTCTAAGATTAATCGATTTGGTCTAAGTGCTTGTTTTGTGATCCTGATAGTGCTTGGAATTACCTATAATCAAGTGTTTCATGTTCATGATTTTCAGTCCGCTTAATCGTAAAATTCAGAAAAAAGTGTTCTAATATTGCTACGCATAAGGAATACTTTTATGCGTAAAGGATTACGCCTAAGAGAAATCTCACGCATAAGCCCTTTCGCATAAGAAGTCTATAGTGGATTACGCGTATCTTGGAAAGATATGAGTAAACAAGGTTTGTTACGCATAAGCTTTACTCTTACGAGTAGACCTTACGAGCAACATTCAGCTTAACCCTACGCGTAAGCTTAAAGCTTTTGAACTCATGTTACGCGTAAGAAATTCTTACGCCTAAGATTTGGTCTTACGCTTTAGCTCACGCTTACGCTTAAGCACCTTCTTTACGCATAAGGCCTCATGTTTACGCATAACCTACCGTTCTCTTTGTATTTGGAATGTTAAGCCTAAGCATACGTGTTAATTGTTACGAATATGTCTATTGTTACGCATAAGCTTACAAATGTTTATATGTTGTGTGTTTAAGTGAAAATTGGTCTTTGAATCTTCATTATTAACAAGTTCACATAGCTTATCACATCAACTTCAAACAATTGGACTAAAGTAACTAAGGACTTGTAACAATCATAAACATGATAACGTCAAACAAGGAATTGGACAATAAATCAAACTAAGTCTAACACATAGTGTTTCCATATGTTTGTTCTTTTGTCTAATAACTTTCAGATCTCAAAATGGCTGTTAATCAAGAAAGCATCAATGCCCCTAATGAGCTCACAATGGCTGACATCTTTCCAACCGGTTATGACAAAACTATTGGGAAGAACAATGGCTCACACAGCCGATGTTCAACATAATGAACTCAGAAGTCTTATCCTCTGTTGATTCTCACGAAACATTTATGGTACTTCACACTGGTTAGACTCATTGGACATACATGGTTTCGATGTCTCCTTATACATGGTTTCGCTGTCTTCAATTCATTATCAACATACGTGGTGTATGATTCAGATTCATTGAAAACATCGCGGGGGAGAGAGTGTAGGTGGTGCTTGTTTCCTTGATGTGTGTTCATTTCTTCCTTGATGTGCTTTTGCTCTTTAAGTGAAAACCCTATCCTTTCTTCAATGTCTTCAATCAGGGGGAAGAAATGAGACGATCTGTGGCTCAAACGTCTCACTTTGGTGTTATCGTCTCACTGTCACAGGGTTATCATGTGTGAAGTTACCTAATTATGATGTTATGATGCCTCACACTCGGTCATTTTAATCGAGTAATTGCATATTCACAATTGATTATTGTTTCGATAGACCTCAACAACCAGGGGGAAGTAGTTTCACTTCATCTTTCGTGGTTTTTCTGGTGTGAAGCATCTACATACGTGAGAAGATCTTGCATTTTCCCTCGAATGGGTTTTCCGCATTGTGTACAACTGTGATTACGTAACAAAACAGATTCTCTTGGTGTAGTTTACTGCTCATCTACAAATTCCGCTACGTACTGAAAATTTCTAAAGTTAGAGGAAATTTTCTCTACATCAAAGTCTCGAATCTGCTGAAATTGGTTGTCAGTTTGAGGGGAAGCTGATCTAGAAACATCGTCAATTTGGGAGAGCTTAATTTGTTTCATACTTATTACTTCTTTTCCCTATATGGCTTGTGCACACATAACAGTGTACAACCCCGTACTTGTAATGAAAGGACCCTGTGGTACGCTTCAGTGCCACAATCCTATAAAAGGAGCGAAAGCTTCTTACTTTTAAGTAAAACTAATCAAAACTTTCATTTTCAAAGTTTTGCTCAAAAGAACAAGTACTTCCCCTTATGATTTTCAAAACCTCAAAAGTTAATATCACTTGTTGAGGGGGAGTATTTGATTAAACACTTTGTTCACAAATTGTTCTTCATGGTAATCTTCCCGCAAAACTCGAAATGGACATATTCGATATCAAAATTTCGTCAAAAATAACATTTATATGCCATTTTTGAGGGGGAGAAAAATTATGTGATAAGAAATATGTTGTGAAATTGCAAATGAATCATTGTGCTACAGACTTAACCAATGAATTGACGAGATCTTAAATGTTTGTAACTCGAAAAGACTTGTCCGGGACGGGTAATAATTTCAAGCTAGTTCGCTAGTGATGTAAACGTGTCTCGCAAAGGACTTGTCCGAGTAGAATGTACCATTCGAGAAACTCTTGGTAGACATGAACTTTGACGGGTTTGACAACCTTTCGAGGCTTGTCCACACCTTCAAGGTAGTTATTAGAGCTAGTTGTCACCTAAAAGCTGACAATGTAACTCTTTAACTATGCAACGTAACCGTGTCTCACGGGGGATTGTCTATCTTGAGTTGATTAATTCAAAAGTGCGCGCTCCTCTCTCACCGTGCAGATTTCTGTAAAAATACTTAAGCACGTGTGGAGGGGGAGTATTTATGCAAAGTCTTAAACTCTCAATAGTGGTATTAAATGTTTTTACTCATAACCACTTTGAGAGATCTTCATGAAAATGGTTTTGTGGCAACATAGGTTAGTCATGGAGTTATAAGGTGACTAAGGTTAGGAATAACCGTCCTATGATCCGCTAGAGCCAGAGGGATCTACCCAAGGACACCACCAATAGTTAGAATTAGAAGTCCTTAGGTATGATTATAAAAAGGAGAAAATGAGAATCGGAGAAAGAAGGAGTTGAAGAATTAAAAAGAAAAGTAAAGAAAAGGGTGAAAACAAATAGCCCTCCAGATTATTCAACTTAGGGCAGACACTGGGTTCAATTCATATGCTACTGGTTGTCACTTGATGACACCGGTATTGAAGATCAAAGTCGTCATGGACCGAGTGACGCATGCACTAAACCTTCTTAGCCACTCAAGTTTCTCTCAACAGAAGCTTGTTTCATTCTCACAGGGAATCCTAAATAAACTATCGGCTTTCTCTTAGAGATTGCTCTAGTCTCCGCTCAGGAAAACCAAAGCGCACTATTGAGTCTAGACCCACGAGATTCATCAAAAGATCTCATAGGTACAATTGACATTTTATCACTTGTCGCTCAACAATAAGGACGCAAGTGATACATTATCGAGTCCTTCACAGATCTTAGCAATCTGTCGAGAACATTTATGAGAGGTTCACATATGTGATCCTCAGTGATTGAATGGAAACTCCTGCCAGGGTCAACATCAAACAGCCCTGACAACATGTCACTTCGGTAACTACCTTGTGGATTACGCTTAGTGTGTCTCAAACGGTCTACAGTCGTGAGGTGATGCTTTGGCGTACCTCAGCGACTCATCTGAACTATAGGTGTACTTCGGTACATCGCGTTATCTCACTTGTGGGACTCCAGTTCAGGAACAGCCTTTGTGAGAATTAGAGTCGTGTTTTCACACTATGCTGTTAACGCACTCGAAGTTCAAACTTGTAAGTGATGGAATCCGCTTATCACTAACAATTCTTATGTTTTCTTCTTATGGAAGCTCTGGAGCGGACTGATCGTGCAGATTCTCCACATGTTCACACCTACAACATCACTAATTGAAGTTCTCTCAAAAGGCAACACAAAGTCAAAATGATTCTTCATCAAAGTCAAAGAATCTACAAAGTTTTAAGACTAAGAGAACTACATCAGTACTGAAATCCAACGTTAAAGAGCGTGTGAGCATGTTGGAGAAAGACGTGGAGACACTGGAGCAACGAAGCAGACCTGATGCAGACAACCACAACATACTATCACTACCATCACAAAGAACAAACATCTAAGAAAAAAGAAAATGATGACGTCAAAGCAGAATACTTCAAAAGAAACAATTTCTCTACACTAGGGAGATTGTTCGAATCAAGGCACTTCTTCTCACAAGAAAGAAGAATGTCAGATGACGTCAAAGCTACTATTACATCAACACCTTCAACGTTTATTGATTCGTTGTGAAGTGAGTGGTGAACAAACACAATATCAACGTATATCAAAATAACCGTAAAATTAGACAAATCAACCTTTTAGGAAAAGGGTTAACGTGCCAAACCTCACGGGTGTGATAAAAGTGATACCGGGAAAGTGATTTCCCCGGGTCGTGTCCCAACGAGGTGTGAAATTGACGGCGTCGTTGAGTTTCGTGATTAGGACTTGAATTGGTTAAATGAATTTGGATTTTTGATTACGTTATTCTACAAATTAAAGAACGGGAATGAAAATAAAATATGTAAAACAAAGTAAACTCTAAATAAACTACGACTAATCCTAAGAAACAATAAAACGACGCTAAACTACATCCTAGAGTGCTAAAATGCAAAAATGCTAAAAACCGGCAACCACCCGAGCCAAAAACGTAAAACTTATGCAATTTAAGGGCTACGGGTGTGATATCAATTTTCCTACGTTCTAATTGACTAAAAAAAATTTTAGAAAAAAGCCGGGACTATTTTTGAGTTTTAAATTATTTATTATGAATTACATAAACTTAAAACTAAATTAAATTATGAAAAATAGTAAATGATTTTGGAAAAATCTGAAAAATTCATGAAAACTACTTTATGAGATGCTCTACTTAGGAAAAATAAAAAGTGAAAATAAGCTACTATGAAAAGGCAGTAAATAAGCTATTAAAGGAATAAGCTTAAAAGAAACAAAGCATGATAAATGAATTATTTATGCACCTTAAAACATAAAAGTCCCAAGGGCACGTTTGGTTAAGAAGCCGTGTGTTGTGGTCGTGGGCAGGAGGTCTTGGGTTCGAATCCCACCCCCTGCCTTTTTGGCAATTTAATTTCTTTTTGGTTTTCTTCTTTTACAAACTAACAAGGACTAAAAATGCAACTGTTATACAAAAACTTAAACTTACAAAACTTGAAATGAGCAGTTAGCAGATAAGATCAGAAATAGAAACTAAAAAAAATGCTAAGGACTGTTAAAGGGGCGTTTGGATGCTGTCCTAACTAAGTGACATTAGAAGCAAAACAAAGACTTGCAAAAGCTTCTAACCAAGCTCCTAATTACATGTCCTAATGAGCACAGAAAATAAGCTCCAAATAAACATCAATGAGCTCACAAAAGCCACTGTTCGCCTGCTGCACAATGGGTAAAAAAAAAACAGGAGGGGCTGCTTACGGTCACAGGTTCGAATCTTAAGCATGTCACTTTTGCATTTTTTTTTTATTTTTGAAACTGAACAAATGGTAAGATAAGCTCACTTTAATGAAAACTACACTTACAAAAACTTGATAATAAGCTGTTTTAACAGCTTTTTAACTGCTGTTTTGGACACAACAGAAACAAACACACCCCTTAGACAGATTCAGTCCCAAATACACCCTTGGACAGATTCATACCCAACACTCTTTAGCCACTGATAAGCTTCAAATAAGCATAAATAAAAAGCAATATAAAAACAGAAATAAGCTAATCATTCAACTAAATAACTATGCTAAGTTAAAGGTACATAAGAAAACAATTACAATGGGAATAAGCAGTTGGAATAAGCAAACTAACTATGGGGATTCCTAAGCTAAACATGGAAGAATAAGCAAATAAAGATTACAATTAAGCACTAATAAGCTAAAACTAATGTAACCTAAACTAATGCACTAAAAAGGGCACCTAAGGAATCTGAATAAGCTAAATTGAAAACCTATTAATCACTAAAAAGGGATGAATTGCTGCTGTATCAGTGGGCTAAAGGGGGTGTTTTTAAGCTAATGAAAAGCTGGTACAAAGCTGGTTCCATTGCCGGGAAAACTGATCTCAAGTCTATATTTTGCACACAAAAGTTACTGAAAATGCTTGTACTCACTTAACCAACACTTAACTTGACTAAATGAAGACCCAACATGGGTAAAAACATGAATTTGACCCATAAACCAAACTAATCAAAACACCCCTTAAAGGCAGAACAATCATGAAACTGTTTAACAAAATGGTACCAGAATTGAGGAAACTTGATTTTTGATTCAACCACTCCACAATGACTAAACAAAACTCCAACCACACTTTTAAAACACGAATGCAAATTAAATGAGCATGAACATAAAGTAAAGCTGAAATAAAGAAATTGAATAAAAACTGAAAATTTCATAAACTTCAAATTAAAGATTACACTGAAAATAAAAATGGAGCTAGAATAAGAAATTCTAGACTAATTGTACACTAATCCTAGAAATCCTATTTATACAGGGAAGTAAAAAAAATTGTCTTCTCTCTCTTGGCTTCTTTCCTGATGTGTTTCTTTTGTGTGTTGAAACAGCCAAAACCACTTTTTTGTGCTTCTTTGAATCATCTTGAGCCTTTGATTCACCTTGGTGCCCATTCCATTTTATGACAGCCATTGGATGATTGCTTTTGTGCCTTGGATTGCCAACGTGGCAATGGATTCATGTGACTTTGTCTTGGGTAGGGGAATGAGTAGGTTTGGGAAATGGGAGCTACTGGGTAAGAAAAAGTATTAGGGTTGAGTGTCCTAGGTTTTGGGTAAAGAAGAAGAAAAAGTGGAGGGAAAAGCAGAAGGGTTAGGGTCGGGTTATTTGTGTTGGGCTTGGGTGGATTGGGTGGATTGGGTTTGTAGATAAATGGGATTCAAGAAGTTAAATGGATTTTGGGACAAGCTTGTAATCCAAGGCTAACATAGGGACTTAACATGTATAATTTGAAACTCCCGGGATCAAAACTGAAAATTATGAAATTGTAATCCGAGGGTTGGTCTTGCCAATCTTTAATAATATAAGGACCTAAACTGCCAATCCTGAAACTTGAGGGTAAATTCTGCCAAAAGTTCAAAGTTCAGGGACTGATTCTGCCATTTTCTGATTTCGGCTCGTTTTTGCCCGTTTTCACTCTGTTTTCAATCCTTTTGTACCTGCAAGACATAAAACACACTCCGAGGATATTTTTAACATATTTTGATCGTATTTTGGTGTTTTTGTTCATTTTTGTGGTTTTAGGCGGGTAAAAATGATGTGTAAATAAGCACTCATCAAATCCCCCCACACTAAACTATTGCTAGTCCCTAACAATCTTTTTAGAAAACTTAATGGATTTGAATCTCTTTACCAAAATCCATTACTTCTGGAGTAGCCAAATGTTTTGGTTCAAGTAAGAACTATGGTACACTGATAACCATGTGATTTTGAGCAAATCACCAGCTTTCAACGGATTTGATTTGTCTTTACCATAAGCCGTTTGCTTCTGGACTAGCCAACTCTTAGATAAAATATCTTTGGTGAGTCGATTACCAATTATGGTTTTCCAACTGCCTTTACCACAAGCCATAAACTTGCGGGCTAGCCAACTCTTTCACTAATAAAAGATATGGTGAGCTGAACACCATACAATTTTGGGCAAATTGCAAGCCGTCAACGGATTTGAGATATCTTTACCAAGAGCCGTTTGCTCCTGGATTAGCCAATCCTTTTGTTTATTAGACAAGGCGGACTGATAACCATAAAAAAAAATTTGGCCAAAAAATGGGGGAATTGGGTGGTATAATTACATGATAAAATTCGTGAGAATTCCCCCCCACACTAGAAATGAATATTGCCCTCAATATTCAAAGTACCGGCGGTTATGCCAAAACAAAGAACGTAAAAGGGAAATACTACGGCCATTATTATGAAAGCTTTTTTTTTCTTTTTTTTTTTTTAGAAAACTTATATACAACAGCAGGGGGCAACTCCCCCACACTAGGGTGGGATACACGGGTGAAAACCCATGTTATGCTACTGTTTTTGTTAACCGAGTCGCTAGCTTGACTCGACCCCGAATTTATTCGTCCTTGGGGAAGCAAGTGGAAGAGAAAATTTCCATCGGACTTTCATTCAAATAGTTTGGATAAACATTGAATGTGATGAAAGTTCCACTCCGATGAGATAAAACCGGCTCACAAGAATGAGAAATGCCGGGATCAAAGATGGTATCTTCACTCCAGTAAGAGTGAAGGAAATGAGAAGAAATGGGAGGAGAAGGCAAAGTGTCAATCTCATGACAACGGGTGGGATGGGTGGGCAAAAGATTGGATTGAGGAACATTGACGGAATGTTCAGAAATCTTATCCACCACTGAAGCAATGAAAACTTTTGTACCGGGCTTAGAAGAGGTTCCATTATCCGGTGGTTTAGCAGGCGGACGAGTGGATGATGGACCTAAGCCATAATTGTCACTCTGAAAACCCGAAGGTTTCAAGTCATCCGGAGAAAGAAAGTCGACCTCTCCAATACGAGTGTCACTTGACGAATTATCAGAAGACCAATTGTAAATAAGATTTTCCAATTCGGTAAGGTCGGCTTCAAAGTCGAAGTGCACATCATCTCCCGATGGAGAATGATCAACGAGAGCGAGTTCATCGGCGAACTCCTCGAGAAGGTCTAACATCGAAGTGGGATTGCCACTATTCTTTTCTTCGGGTAAAGAAGGAGATGTAAAAACGTCACTATCCTCATTCTGAATATCAAAGATGGGGTTATCAGAAATTAGAGTGAATTCAGAATCAAAGTCAAACAGAGGATTAGTGAACGCCATAGCAAAAGGTTTCTCGGACACAACGAGAATATCTTCATCATCCGTTTCAAAATCAGTGTCCATATCAAGATCATCGGGATTGACATCTCTCACTTCTTCCAAGCTGACGAGCTCAGAAGGAATTTCCTCCACATACTCAATGTCTCCACACGATAAGGAATCATCAAACGACGTATAGTCATTTTCAGACTCGGAGATCACCTCAACAGGTTGTTTTGGGGTGGGAGAAGAATCATCATCGAGAGGCTCATCACACATATCACCAGAGATAACCTCGGACTCACTTGGGGTTGGGACAAGGTTCTTAACACAAGATGATTCCATTTCCGGAATAGTGCTAAGATGCTCGTCCCCCATTAAAAGGTTATCCGAAGGTTCCATGGTAGATAGGCAATATGAGGGCGGAGAGTGGACATGTGCGGTACTTTGTGAGCTTGAGATATGCACCTTGTCCTTTGTCATCTCCCAATCTTCCTCATCCTCGTCATCTAGACGGCAAGCTTCATTAAATAGGAGACGCTGTTGAGCATCTTCGTTCAATAGGAGAAGCTTTTGAGCTGCTCGCTCATCGGCCAAAAATCTTTCGTTGCGAGCAGCTTGTTCCTCGGAAAGTTCCTCAAGAATCATATGAGGAAATGGACCAATGACGGGAAGTTGTGGAGGTTGGAAATTGTCAAAACAAGGAGTGTTATAACAAGGGTCAGGCCCATAGTTTTGATTCCATGAACATTGATAATCAAAATGAGGACCCCCACACTTATCACAATGAGGGTATTGGGGAGAGAAACTTTGAAACGATGAATCACTGAAATGATGATAGTACGGTTGTGGCTCGAATGAATTCTGTGGAGGGTAGTTGAAATTGTTTTGAGGATAATTGAAAGAGTTCGGGTTAGAATCATAAGTGAATGAATTCTCGGCACAAATCGAACAACGTCCATTGACAAGATAGTTTCCACACCACTCGCACATACATTTGCAACAACGGAAACCTTTCGGTAACACGTCTCCACAACCGTAGCAATACTCTTGATCGAACGAAAGTATCTCGGTTACAGGAGTAGGAATCGAGGGCTCAACAACATCACAAATGTTAGGTAAAACGGTATTTCCCGAAGTTGTAATTTGACGAAATTCATTTAAGCAATTTTGAACAATGTTCATGAAATCGTCCGAAAAAGGTTTTGAAGATTCCGGAGGTGGGACAAATGGTGTGCTCTCAGAGCTAGCAATTTCCACCATTTCCGTTTTGGTCTCCGGTTCTTGCTCTTTTCTCTTAACCTTAACCGTAAATCGCGAAAGATTTGGATCAAATCTAGACGGTTTAGGTTCAGAAACAATAGGGCAAATCTCGGGTTGTGGCGGGTGGTCAGAAAAACTTGGAGAATCATCGAGAGAGTTTTTATCGGATAATTCGCACCAATAGCAATATTTGCTTGCACCAGCCCTACCACATCGCTTACATACACATTCATGATTGAGACAATAAACTTGATCCTCTTCCATACGTCCTTTGCAATGAAAACAACGACGATAATCGATCGTCGCCATGAGAATTAAACATGTAGAGGGTTAAAGAAATAGAAATGAGTGATCGAGAGGATACGAAGGATAGAATTAAACGGCAAAAGAGGGTAAGAGAAATAGAATCAACGAATAAGAGGAATGAGAAGAATATTTTTGGTTTTTTTGAATTTTATGAAAAACGGTAACTTAACGAGGAAGGATCTTCAAGTCACTAATCGCAAAAACTTCACGATATTGTCGCAACACACCTCCCCGGCAGCGGCGCCAAAATTTGATTCGTTGTGAAGTGAGTGGTGAACAAACACAATATCAACGTATATCAAAATAACCGTAAAATTAGACAAATCAACCTTGTAGGAAAAGGGTTAACGTGCCAAACCTCACGGGTGTGATAAAAGTGATACCGGGAAAGTGATTTCCCCGGGTCGTGTCCCAACGAGGTGTGAAATTGACGGCGTCGTTGAGTTTCGTGATTAGGACTTGAATTGGTTAAATGAATTTGGATTTTTGATTACGTTATTCTACAAATTAAAGAACGGGAATGAAAATAAAATATGTAAAACAAAGTAAACTCTAAATAAACTACGACTAATCCTAAGAAACAATAAAACGACGCTAAACTACATCCTAGAGTGCTAAAATGCAAAAATGCTAAAAACCAGCAACCACCCGAGCCAAAAACGTAAAACTTATGCAATTTAAGGGCTACGGGTGTGATATCAATTTTCCTACGTTCTAATTGACTAAAAATAATTTTAGAAAAAAGCCGGGACTACTTTTTAGTTTTAAATTATTTATTATGAATTACATAAACTTAAAACTAAATTAAATTATGAAAAATAGTAAATGATTTTGGAAAAATCTGAAAAATTCATGAAAACTACTTTATGAGATGCTCTACTTAGGAAAAATAAAAAGTGAAAATAAGCTACTATGAAAAAGCAGTAAATAAGCTATTAAAGGAATAAGCTTAAAAGAAACAAAGCATGATAAATGAATTATTTATGCACCTTAAAACATAAAAGTCCCAAGGGCACGTTTGGTTAAGAAGCCGTGTGTTGTGGTCGTGGGCAGGAGGTCTTGGGTTCGAATCCCACCCCCTGCCTTTTTGGCAATTTAATTTCTTTTTGGTTTTCTTCTTTTACAAACTAACAAGGACTAAAAATGCAACTGTTATACAAAAACTTAAACTTACAAAACTTGAAATGAGCAGTTAGCAGATAAGATCAGAAATAGAAACTAAAAAAAATGCTAAGGACTGTTAAAGGGGCGTTTGGATGCTGTCCTAACTAAGTGACATTAGAAGCAAAACAAAGACTTGCAAAAGCTTCTAACCAAGCTCCTAATTACATGTCCTAATGAGCACAGAAAATAAGCTCCAAATAAACATCAATGAGCTCACAAAAGCCACTGTTCGCCTGCTGCACAATGGGTAAAAAAAAAACAGGAGGGGCTGCTTACGGTCACAGGTTCGAATCTCAAGCATGTCACTTTTGCATTTTTTTTTATTTTTGAAACTGAACAAATGGTAAGATAAGCTCACTTTAATGAAAACTACACTTACAAAAACTTGATAATAAGCTGTTTTAACAGCTTTTTAACTGCTGTTTTGGACACAACAGAAACAAACACACCCCTTAGACAGATTCAGTCCCAAACACACCCTTGGACAGATTCATACCCAACACTCTTTAGCCACTGATAAGCTTCAAATAAGCATAAATAAAAAGCAATATAAAAACAGAAATAAGCTAATCATTCAACTAAATAACTATGCTAAGTTAAAGGTACATAAGAAAACAATTACAATGGGAATAAGCAGTTGGAATAAGGAAACAAACTATGGGGATTCCTAAGCTAAACATGGAAGAATAAGCAAATAAAGATTACAATTAAGCACTAATAAGCTAAAACTAATGTAACCTAAACTAATGCACTAAAAAGGGTGTGGAAACGTAGAGGGGGGGTGAATACGTTACCGTTTAAAAACTTTAGATCTTTAGTATCAAATCGCTTATGAAGGTTGTTATAATATGAAAGTACCAATTATTGTTTGTGACTAATATAAAGTATGGTAAACCAAGTTGTCACACAATCATGAACATCAAACCACATCACAAACAATAGTATAGTGCAAGTATAAAAGTAAAGAGATAAAGAAAGGAAAGTGCAAACCGAACACGAGGATTTATAGTGGTTCGGTCACGGATCTCCTTTCCGCCCTACTCCACTCCCCGAGTACCCAACTCGAGAGTTACTTCACTAAATCAACAAGCTCCCTTCTTGGCGGAGAAAACCTTACAATCGTCGCTTACACTTTTTCCGGTACAAAGCTAAATACCGGGTTCTAGTTCGAGGTAGAACCAACCTTACGTCGCCTATACAATATTTCCGACACTAAGCTAGATGTCGAGTTCTTTTACAAGGGTACAACCACTCCCAATATGTTTTATGGCCCAACATAATAAACCTTGTGTTTTATGGCACAAACACATAAACCATCTAATCTAGTTTGGTGAAAGTGTTGTTATGATGCAATGATGTTTACACTAATGATCCATGACACAAATGTCTAATGGATATGAATAACTACTTCTAAATGAACTTCCATTGATAGGAAGCCTTCATGATGAAGATCACAAGTTCCCTAAACTTCTTGTGATAGATCTTCAACTTGTGGTGAGTGGGGATGGCTAGATCTCCAAGATTTCCTTGGTTGATCAAAGAGTATGCTTACAACAAAGATGAATGTTAGAAGCATTATGATCATTATCATTAGGGTGTTTAATGTGTGTTACTACATTGTTAATGATTGATCTAAATGTATGCAAGAAGGTGGAGAAGATGTGCTTTCAAGTGGTGAAGAAATGGGAAAACAATGGGCTTCTATTTATAGCCAAAAGTGGACAGGAGCGTCCACGGACCAAGGAGCCCTTTAAAGGGTTCCGCCCTTTATAAAAAAGGGTTCCGTGGGTGCCTGACAGAAAAGCTAAAAAATCTTTCTTCAAATCTTTCCAAGATATTACCAAATCTTACTAAGATCACATTTGATATATTGTGTGTCAATCTAACCAAAATATTCAAGTGATCTTCCAAGGATTTCAAAGATGATGCATGACATGATGTAACATGTATTTCCATTTTTAGATTAAAAAGTTTATCAAGGTAAACTTGTAAAATGTATTATGTAACTAGTTAATAAAATGTCTAGTTACCTTTTGTAAAAGAGTGCTTGTCAAAATAAAATATATTTTGTCAAGTGTAAGTAAACTTTAGTATTTGTATGAAATACTTGTGAATACAAAATGTAAAATGAGGTTCGAAATAGAATGGTTAACCTATTAAAATACTTAGTGACTCTAAACGTATTTTAAACATTCTAAATGATTTGTTAATGGGTTTGATCATAATGCCACATAACAAACATGTACGAACCTGTGTTGTAACATACGAGGACTTGAGACATCGAGAGGTGTTGAATGTATGTTGAGACAACGTGTGATTACAAGTAACTTGTACATTTTACGTTATGTATTACAAGTTACATGTTTGTCATCAATCAAAACAAACAAGACTGTATAGATTAAATATCGTAATATTTGCACTAACAATCTCCCCCTTTTTGATGATGACAAATATATGTAAACGTAATAGAAAGTAAAATGTAAAAAGTTACTTGTATCCTTACTACCTTTACATTACCTTCTCCGTTTACACTCTTCTCCCCCTTTTGTCGAAACAAAAAGGGCGTGTCCTTGGAGTTTAACTTAATTTCTCCCCAAAAAGGCGAGCTTGCATCATCCCTAGTGAAGTTAAATCGTCCACTACAATCCGTCCCTTGTTTGGTAGCGGATCCATGGATCAAATAAAGAGGCTTAACCTACATCAAGGTTAGTTTTATGCAACAAAAATTATGAGAAATATATGAAAAAGAATAATGCATAGCAATGTTAGCCTATTTTCTCCACTTTTTATCGAAGCACAAATGCGTGTTGAAAAGTGAGAATGATGCTAAATGCGTGCATGCTCCCCCTTGACGGTTGCTCCCCCTTGTTTGAGGCGTCAGGGTATAATTAAAAACCTACAAAACAAATATTAGTGCAAAACTATATTCGTCATTAGACGAGTAAGTGATATACAACAAAAAAATGTATATAAGATGCATTCAGTAAATTCTTGACGGAAGCTCCCCTTGCTCTAGGGCGTCAAGATGAACCTTCAAAATAAATATTAGTATAATAGAAGCTTTGTCTTTAGACAAATATGTCATATACAACCAAGTGTATAGACGATGCAATATGAGTGCTTAAAGGATATTCCTCCTTGTTCTAGGGTGTCAAGAAGCACCTAAAATAAGAAAAATAATTGATGCAAACTTCATCCTTAGATGAGTAAGTTATATACAATCGAGTGTATATGATGATGAACCTACAATGAAAAACATTAGTGCAATATATTTCATCTTTTTCACAAAGAAAAATGAGATGTATATATGTGATAAATGATATAATCAAAGATCTCATGAAGTGTAGTCTCCTAATTACAATCATAAGAAAAGTGAGAATATAATATGATAAAAGCCTACAAAATAATTCCTAGAAAGAAGATATGAAGTCTTCCACCGGGTGTGCCACTAGTGGTGCTAGTGTTGGTGTCGGTTTACTAGTAGGATTCATGTGGTGATGGTAGATGACTTGACATTTACAAAAGCAAATTTTCGCTAATCCATGGTGGTGATGATTAGTGAAAGTGGTGATGGAAGGTGGTGGTGATTAGGTAGGAAGCTATTAAGGAGTTAGAAACTCGTATGTATAGCAAATATAAAAATATGGACTCATGCAATCCTTTCGTCATGTCAGGTGACCAAAGCTAAGAGGAAAAAAAATGTGAATGGACATTGCATTTCAATGATGCATAAGGGTTATGATTTGAATGATTTATTGATGCTAACAACCTATTGTTATGAGCAAGTTCTCATATGCTTCAACCCAAGAATAATCAATAATGCGTTCTATCTAAGAATATATAAAAGTGATAACATGAAGATAAATTCGTTCATTGATTGACACGAATTATAAAAATGACCTATTCTAGGTGACAATGGAAAAGGTAGTATTAGCATGGTTTTGACCGACATGGATGATTATCACTTTGAAAAGAAGTGAAGACAATATGGAAAATACTAATAATAATAATGAGTACCTATATGAGGATGAGAATGACATCATATAAGTGAGAGTTGGATGGACCAACGTGTTAGAAATGGCTGTTTTGATTAATATATCGTTTGCACTGACAATGACATGCATGATATATGTCAAGCGAGAAAAGGATAAGATCCTATGATGGTGTTCTAGATAGTGAAGTTGTAAGGTGCTAGTTTAAGGAAAATCTTAGATTCGTTGATTGTGGAGATGAAGAAGTTTGTAGAACACATGATGTGTTTTTCACTTGATGAGGTATTGGTTCAAACTTGTGATATAAGGTTAAAAATGTTGAACTAGTTGTGGTTTCGTGAACTGATTTTAGCTAAGTGGTGTTTGCCTATGTGTTGGTATTTTAGAGTCTAAGAGACATAAAATTTGACAAAAGAAAATTATGTGAATGGATTTCTCTCCCCCTTAATTGGTGGACATCCAACATAATGTGTAATGTATCAAATAAGGAATGACAACAAAGTGTTTAGGAGGTTTTTCGGGTTAACGAAAGAGATGAGCTTAGTGATGTTTTTCTGAATGATGGTTAGCATACAATGAAATTCGTCCTTAAAGTCACGTACCTCTTCTCGATTAATACGAGATGATCATATGATGAGGCATGTGGTTTCCTAATAGGAAGTGAAGAGGATTAGAGAATTGTTATAACTAAATAATGATGGAGGTGATTTTTGGAAAGCGAAAGCAAAAATAAGATTTGGAAAGAGGTCGATTGAAAGACAAAAATGCAAAGCCAACCCTCTTAATTCTATATGCTTTTAAACTATACGCAAGTGTAGGGGTCCCATAAAGCATAGTACTAATCTACGTAGCAATAAAAGGGATTATGCAAAATGAGCATATAAAAGTTAGAACCAAGTGAGATAACAAATAATTTGTTATCAACCTACAAAACAAATTTGTTAGTGACAAAAGATGTTAACATGATAGAAATCAAATGATAACATATTATATAAGCAAAAACAACACATTGCACTTAGTAGACAAGACATCACCACACAAGATAGCATCAAAACAATCATAATATGCAAGAATACGACTTTATTCAAGACATTTCATTATGAGATTGTTTTGTCGTTAGACTTAGACACTTAAGCATACTTGGATATACAATAATCTATGTGATTATATTGTAAGATAAAAAGGCTTCTAAAAGTTAGTCATACCAAAAGCACTTTGACAGATTATATGTGCATACGTAGCAAACAAATAGTGTGATAAGAAGCAAAAGAAAAAAAGATGAAAGATTCATGCAAGCCATGTTTAAGACATAACAATTTGGAGCATGTATCATTTGGATCGTACTACACATAGATGTAATGAATGCCAACTAATAGCTTTCAAACACAAATATATCATATCAAAATTTTCACGTATAAAAATGGCATATTATGAGTTCATAAGTAACATGTTAATCATGCTAAAAATAATTCAAAAGTAAGTATCATGCAAATAAAGTTTGGGTTTAAACGTTTAGTAGCATGAAACAACAATACAAGCATTATAAATATAAAACCGTACTAAGGTTTACACATTTGACTAGTTATTAAACACTAAGATAATGTCAAATCAACTTATCGTATCAAACAAGAGCATGTAATCAACACATGTAAGTGCAATGCAAGTAGTTTTAAAAGAAAAGTCATATATACTACTTGTTTGATTAGTATTCCTAAGGCGAGGCAAACTATCAATGTTTTAACACTTACTTTAGGCAAGTATAGGAATACAGATTTTTCAAGTTGGAGAATGAATATGAGACTATTACTAGCGGTGCTCAATTAAGGCTAAACACGACCATTTTTACAGGTGATTCCACATACCCAACTTCTCTCCAGGAAGCAATTCAACCGTTAGGTCAAATTGAGTTTCTAGTGCAATAGGTTCTCCAGTAGTCATTCTCATGTTAGAAAGATGGGAACTCCTACTTTTGCATATTAAAGTGCATAAAAGATGATAGTTTACCAATACTTGGCTTAATGTGACTTAACTAATATGCAATATAACTAAGGTGATGAAGACGTCATGTTATACACATGAATTTTAACAATGGTGTGTTTGATAAACAATGTGTTTTAATCTTGTGTTTAGAATCTAAAGTTGTTCAAATTACACAGCAAATTGTATGATCTAATGGATGACATATTTTATGTTGAGTTGATGTGTGTAATTTAAATGTGAATTGATCATCTAAGACTAGAGAATATGTTAAACTAAGAACGTTCTCAAGAAAGCTCTTTGGTATTTTATTTAACAATAATCTAAGTGAGGTTACCAACTTCAATAGATCTTGTGTATGCTCTAAAGATGTGTAGTTTTAACCTTGGATGTGCACTCGGTTTGAGCAAGGTTAGGTTATGAGGTACGCTTGAAAGGAAATAGATACAAATACTATCTTTCAACAAATGAGATTATCCCATGGGATAAAGTTATCATGCTTATGAAAACAAGTATGACAAGATGAATTGGATATGCTAGTTCATAGAACTTGTAGATGTTTGTTTCAAGATCATTTAGCCAATGAGGTGTAATGAAATCTCTTGTAACACAACTATTTATGTCGCAAGAATGATGCATAGGATATACAATATCCTTTTAACAAGATGAAATCTTAACGCATGAATCTTAGTCATAATTTTCTTCAAAACATCATGTTTTCCTAAATGAAGATATGAAGCCAAAGTGTTTGAATCGGATAGTCCCATCTAAATAAACTTGGTCTCAAGATTATATTCACTAGATGATGACAAGAGGAATTCACTCGAGTTTCTTATGTATACTCCTCAAAAGTCATTGTTGCTTGGGGTGTATGATGTTGGCTTTGAGATTGCATTTTAACATATGTTGTTAAAATGTTGATTTGAGGTTTAACGAAATTTATGCAGAAGTTTAACGACGAAGTATTACTAATACTTTGATAATTTGTGAAGGTAGTACTACTTATACCTAGTGGAAATTGACAACAATTACCAAGAGCACCATGCTTATTTGATAGTTGAGGTTCTAGCCATAATGAATTATCTAAGTCCTTATATGTTGGAAAGGATGTTTGAGTTTGTTCAAACGTGCATTTGATTCAGTACAAGTGTTGGATACAAGGGCTTTTTGAGCAATACACTCAACGAATTCAAATGATGGTAAGGATGGTGGATTGGTTGATCTAGGTGGTAGGTCTTCTAGTGTCTAAATAAGGATGTGGTGATGTAGGGGTTTGTTGTGCTATGGGAGTACTTAGGTTGAATATTTGTCCATAGATGTTGAACACAAAAAATACGGATACTAATTCTTATGGTTCATTGGTTGCTACAACTAGTGGGTGAAGTGCTTGAAGTTTTGGTTATGTTTATGAAGCTTAGGGGCTGAGGTATAGGTTCACCTTGAAAGGGCACGTTTGATTTAAAGTATACTCTTGGAAGTTCATGAGCAATACGGTTAATGGTGCCAAAAGATGGAAAAGGGATAGTAGGTGTCAAAGAGGGATAAGTGGCATCGTGGGTTGTTTGTTTTGGATAAGTGTTTCAACATGTGTTGTTAAAATACTTGGGTGTTGATTTTTCGGATATGACTTTTAATGACTACAATCGTAAGTCGCATATACTTAAATATTTCGGATGAAATACTTAAGTTGTCAATCCTAATTTGTTGAGATTATAAAGCTTAGATTGAACTCAAGGATAACAAGACTTGATAATATGTATTTAACATATGTGTGAGTTATGACTCGATGTAAATACTTATCGTCTTGAAGGATGACACATTATTTTCATGTTAACCAGGTGAGGTAATACACGTAGATACAAAACAATATATATAGTCATATGTTAGACTTGTGTATGATATCTTTGCAAATAATGAGTCCAGGTTTATTAGTTTCGGTAAGTCATCTAAGTCATCCACAAAAGGATGAGGAGATGTTGGTGGTGTTGCACAAAGTTTGATAGGTACAAGCTTTGGACACTTTGGTAGTGAAGTTGTTTTGGATGATGGTGGATGATTTTGGTGGTGGAGTTGAAGTACTCAAGTTTAGAAAGTTCACATCTTGAATGGGTGATGAGATGTTGAGAGGTAATGAGTCTGAGGATGAAGAGCTCAAGTTAATGGAGCAACAAGATCGAATGCTAATCCTAGTGGTTTTCTTAAGTGGCTTATTTGAGGTTAAGGATTTAGTCATTTTCTCTTTGCTTTAAGAAATGCTAAGCTTGAGGAAAAGTAACAGTGAAGGTGTGAAAATGATCATCTTGAATGTGTCGATTTATGGAACTAAGGATTCATGGATTTGAAGTTAATCCATACAAAGATGGTAGTTTCTAATGAGATGGAAGTGTCTAAAATCATGTCAAACATCCTAAGTTAATCCATTGAGGATGTGTTGAGTGAGGTATGAAATTTATGAATTAACAACTATCCTAGAAACGAAGTTTGGTAAATTAGATTGCGGGATTTAGTAAAATTCAATAACTTACCTGTAGGATTCACGGCACCATTTCTTTACACAGGCGGAACCCTTAAATTGGTGCCGCCTGGTCCGCCTGTACAGGTATGGCGGTACCAAAATACATAATAGACGGTACCAACATTTTGGTGCCGTCTGATCCGTGGACACCAGAAAAGTTCACAGACCCATTTTTAGGTGTCAGGGAGTTTTTCGAAACCTGAAATTTTGCTTAAAACATGTGACATTAATTACTTCTAGTTAGAAAAAGTCGATAACACATATACAAATATAGTGGAGCATAGACTTTGACCAAGGGCTAACGATTTTCACATAAAAGTGAAAATGGGTAAAATCTAATAACACACTTGTGCTATCCATCTGCATAAATCGGTTAGCATACAATATTGTTTTAAGTCATATTATCATCCTACAAAGTAAAAACAAATAAATTACATCATACAACATTATTTTTGTCCTTGTACCAAACACTCTCTTAACACATTCATTTTTCAAAGTACTTGACCAATTTACTTAGTACTCATTGCTAAGTGAGTTATGACGTTTCATAAGTTATGCGAAATGTTAGTATAACCTATGCAAACGAAGTGATCTAATTCTACAAGCGATGGTAAAACAATTTTCCAACTTAGTGCACAAAATCTAGCAAATAACCTATTGTGCATAAACAAGAAATCGTCAAACAAGCGAATAAATAACATGGCAAGATTGACACTTATATTATGCAAACAAACAAGTGTAAACAACAATTTGAAAAATAAGCAAGCAACATATATGCAAACAACATAAACAAGTGGTCATTTAGCATAGCATAACAAGAAAGACACTTTTCGTCATTTTGCGTTTTAAGTATGACGATGTATACCAAGCTTGATTAGTTTCCTTTAAACATATTACCAAATTATTTAGTTTCAAAGGAAGTTGTATCAAAGTTCTAAGAATACCAACTTAAATTGCTTGATTCAAAAATTTGAGTTTTTATGTTAAAGCGAAACTCAATATTTTAGACATAGTGTAGTATTTGGTCTATTTCACTTATTTAAAATTAGACTCAGGCTATGAGAGTATTTTTAAATGAAATTAGACTCAATTCCCTTTAAAATGATAGGTGGCTCGACTCGTACGGACTTACGGTTAATTAGTTATGATTTTTTGAAGTTGCCCAAAAAACTGCATACTGTACAGACGGATTCCACGGAACCAAATAAAGGGATCCGCCCTTTATAAGATTTGGTGCCGTGGTCCTCTGAGACAGATTCACCAAAACTATTATTTGACATAGAGAAAACGTGTGCGACTTACTAGATTTCATAGTAAACATATAATACACATATTTAACAACATATCTACTTATGTAACTTATCTTAAACATTTACGGAGGTGATTTTTCAACTAGATTTATAGTTATCCCAAACACTCCTTTAAAATCATATTTCTTCGTAAATTTTCTATGAGCACACAATACAATACTTACTAGTTCTTTCAACAAACTCTTCTTTTTTATTTTACTTTTCAAGAAAACCTTCAAGCTTGTATACAAAGTTACATTTAACAACAAAATTTCTAAGTATAACAAGCAAAGCATTTTTCATATTATTTTTCGCTTCAATGGTAATTTGATACATGGATCGTACTCTATTTTAAAAACCATTTTTTTTGAAAATACGAGCTACGTGGCTCTGGTACCAATTGTGGAAACGTAGAGGGGGGGTGAATACGTTACCATTTAAAAACTTAGATCTTTAGTATCAAATCGCTTATGAAGGTTGTTATAATATGAAAGTACCAATTATTGTTTGTGACTAATATAAAGTATGGTAAACCAAGTTGTCACACAATCATGAACATCAAACCACATCACAAACAATAGTATAGTGCAAGTATAAAAGTAAAGAGATAAAGAAAGGAAAGTGCAAACCGAACACGAGGATTTATAGTGGTTCGGTCACGGATCTCCTTTCCGCCCTACTCCACTCCCCGAGTACCCAACTCGAGAGTTACTTCACTAAATCAACAAGCTCCCTTCTTGGCGGAGAAAACCTTACAATCGTCGCTTACACTTTTTCCGGTACAAAGCTAAATACCGGGTTCTAGTTCGAGGTAGAACCAACCTTACGTCGCCTATACAATATTTCCGACACTAAGCTAGATGTCGAGTTCTTTTACAAGGGTACAACCACTCCCAATATGTTTTATGGCCCAACATAATAAACCTTGTGTTTTATGGCACAAACACATAAACCATCTAATCTAGTTTGGTGAAAGTGTTGTTATGATGCAATGATGTTTACACTAATGATCCATGACACAAATGTCTAATGGATATGAATAACTACTTCTAAATGAACTTCCATTGATAGGAAGCCTTCATGATGAAGATCACAAGTTCCCTAAACTTCTTGTGATAGATCTTCAACTTGTGGTGAGTGGGGATGGCTAGATCTCCAAGATTTCCTTGGTTGATCAAAGAGTATGCTTACAACAAAGATGAATGTTAGAAGCATTATGATCATGATCATTAGGGTGTTTAATGTGTGTTACTACATTGTTAATGATTGATCTAAATGTATGCAAGAAGGTGGAGAAGATGTGCTTTCAAGTAGTGAAGAAATGGGAAAACAATGGGCTTCTATTTATAGCCAAAAGTGGACAGGAGCGTCCACGGACCAAGGAGCCCTTTAAAGGGTTCCGCCCTTTATAAAAAAGGGTTCCGTGGGTGCCTGACAGAAAAGCTAAAAAATCTTTCTTCAAATCTTTCCAAGATATTACCAAATCTTACTAAGATCACATTTGATATATTGTGTGTCAATCTAACCAAAATATTCAAGTGATCTTCCAAGGATTTCAAAGATGATGCATGACATGATGTAACATGTATTTCCATTTTTAGATTAAAAAGTTTATCAAGGTAAACTTGTAAAATGTATTATGTAACTAGTTAATAAAATGTCTAGTTACCTTTTGTAAAAGAGTGCTTGTCAAAATAAAATATATTTTGTCAAGTGTAAGTAAACTTTAGTATTTGTATGAAATACTTGTGAATACAAAATGTAAAATGAGGTTCGAAATAGAATGGTTAACCTATTAAAATACTTAGTGACTCTAAACGTATTTTAAACATTCTAAATGATTTGTTAATGGGTTTGATCATAATGCCACATAACAAACATGTACGAACCTGTGTTGTAACATACGAGGACTTGAGACATCGAGAGGTGTTGAATGTATGTTGAGACAACGTGTGATTACAAGTAACTTGTACATTTTACGTTATGTATTACAAGTTACATGTTTGTCATCAATCAAAACAAACGAGACTGTATAGATTAAATATCGTAATATTTGCACTAACAAAGGGCACCTAAGGAATCTGAATAAGCTAAATTGAAAACCTATTAATCACTAAAAAGGGATGAATTGCTGCTATATCAGTGGGCTAAAGGGGGTGTTTTTAAGCTAATGAAAAGCTGGTACAAAGCTGGTTCCATTGCCGGGAAAACTGATCTCAAGTCTATATTTTGCACACAAAAGTTACTGAAAATGCTTGTACTCTCTTAACCAACACTTAACTTGACTAAATGAAGACCCAACATGGGTAAAAACATGAATTTGACCCATAAACCAAACTAATCAAAACACCCCTTAAAGGCAGAACAATCATGAAACTGTTTAACAAAATGGTACCAGAATTGAGGAAACTTGATTTTTGATTCAACCACTCCACAATGACTAAACAAAACTCCAACCACACTTTTAAAACACGAATGCAAATTAAATGAGCATGAACATAAAGTAAAGCTGAAATAAAGAAATTGAATAAAAACTGAAAATTTCATAAACTTCAAATTAAAGATTACACTGAAAATAAAAATGGAGCTAGAATAAGAAATTCTAGACTAATTGTACACTAATCCTAGAAATCCTATTTATACAGGGAAGTAAAAAAAATTGTCTTCTCTCTCTTGGCTTCTTTCCTGATGTGTTTCTTTTGTGTGTTGAAACAGCCAAAACCACTTTTTTGTGCTTCTTTGAATCATCTTGAGCCTTTGATTCACCTTGGTGCCCATTCCATTTTATGACAGCCATTGGATGATTGCTTTTGTGCCTTGGATTGCCAACGTGGCAATGGATTCATGTGACTTTGTCTTGGGTAGGGGAATGAGTAGGTTTGGGAAATGGGAGCTACTGGGTAAGAAAAAGTATTAGGGTTGAGTGTCCTAGGTTTTGGGTAAAGAAGAAGAAAAAGTGGAGGGAAAAGCAGAAGGGTTAGGGTCGGGTTATTTGTGTTGGGCTTGGGTGGATTGGGTGGATTGGGTTTGTAGATAAATGGGATTCAAGAAGTTAAATGGATTTTGGGACAAGCTTGTAATCCAAGGCTAACATAGGGACTTAACATGTATAATTTGAAACTCCCGGGATCAAAACTGAAAATTATGAAATTGTAATCCGAGGGTTGGTCTTGCCAATCTTTAATAATATAAGGACCTAAACTGCCAATCCTGAAACTTGAGGGTAAATTCTGCCAAACGTTAAAGTTCAGGGACTGATTCTGCCATTTTCTGATTTCGGCTCGTTTTTGCCCGTTTTCACTCTGTTTTCAATCCTTTTGTACCTGCAAGACATAAAACACACTCCGAGGATATTTTTAACATATTTTGATCGTATTTTGGTGTTTTTGTTCATTTTTGTGGTTTTAGGCGGGTAAAAATGATGAGTAAATAAGCACTCATCATTTATACCATCAATCACTAACACTTAGGGGGAGATTGTTGGAATCACTCCTAAACTAGAATTCAAGTGTTAGTAATTAATATGTAATAGTTAGCTTAATTATGGCTTTTATGTTAGTTATCATGTCAAGGCTTATGTAGAAAGCCCATGAGCCTTGGCTTAAGCCCATAAGAAGGGAAGGATGCTAGTAGTGTTGCCCTAGCTCCATGCCCTATAAATAATCCTTGTAAACCCTCACTTGAGGGTTGGTTGTTCACTTTTACTCATTTCACTTTACGAATAACTATTCCTATTCATACGTGTGTGTGAGTTAAGTGTTCATCCGATCCTTTCTCTTATCTATTTCTTCTATTGATGCTTGTGTTACAATATGGGAACCTAACAATTTACCCTTTATCATCACATTATGAGTAAAATGCTAGTGAAAACATCCTTATTCCTTATTATTTCATTTCAGGATCTATTTTGTGCAAGGAAGCGGTTAATGGACATTTCCAAGCCCAAAGGATGACTTTTTTCTCAACTACGGCGTAACCAAGTGATGAAGTTACGCCGTAATAATGATCATGAAGAATACAGTGTGACAGTGGAGTATAGTTACGCCGTAACAATACTACTGAACATGAAGCAGCCAACTTGACAGTGGATACGGCGTAACCCTCAGCTCAGGTTACGCCGTAATAACGGATAAGCAGTTGACTTACAAAAGATACGGCATAACCATCAACTCAGCCGTAACAGAAGATAAGTAGTTGATTTACAAAGACTACGGCGTAACTCTTAGCTAAGGTTAAGCCGTAACCATGGATAAGTACAAGATTTCAAAGAGTTACGACGTAACTAATTAATAAATGTTACGCCGTAACTAGTATCCGAGCCTATAAATAGTCGAAGATTTCATCAGTTTTAATCATCTCTCCTTTCCCAAACCTTTTAGGGTTTGGGGAGATCAAACACAGAGGAAGAATCATGGTTTAGGAGCATGAATAACGAAGTCCTCGTCTACAATTTCCGTTGTATTCGAGTTTGAATTCTTTTTATATCTTTCTAGGATTTATACTATGAATTCATGTTATTAATTGAAGTTTGCATTTATGTTATTGATCTTCTCTTTATTTCTTTATAGACATTCACTAGTCTTATCATAGATCGCTAGTATTGGTAATATTATAAGCTTGTTAGTATCTAAAGGGCTGGGAGATATGACCAACTGACCCCAGTCTAATAGGTTGCGAAGTATGGAAGGAATTGCCATAGTACAACTAGTCTTCGTGTGCGAACTGACCAAATGATCACCTATCAAGTGGGGGTATTTAAGAGGTTAGGGGAAATCTAAGTTCCTAACGGCCAGGTTTCCATAGACTAGATCTAGTAGATTTGGCCCTTAATGACTGCTATTTGGTTGCCGAATGATCCCGGGTGACCTGTTTATCTTGGTGAGGAATCTAAGAACCATAGGCCATGACGAATTGACCAAAAGAGTCGGGCGATAATTAACCACTATATTGAACCTTTATATCGAGAATCAATTCGTATTTGCATTCTTTATTAAGCTTTGCTTATCGATCTCTTTATCCTAAATTCTTGTATCTGTGTGATTGGAATAATTATAGCAAACCAATACATTATCAATATCATTTCTGATCATCTTAGTTCTTTCAAGGTCACAGCTCTCTTGGGACGATACTCGGATTTACCTAAGGCTTCACTTCATCTGATCGGGTTCTCTGCCCGTTAGTATGTGTTTATCCTAAGTTGTCTAAGTTTTATAAATATTAAAAGCAGGATGAAATAGCACATCAGTTGCACATCAAACCGCGTCTTATTAATTAAACCTATGAGCTCACTAACATTATGTTGACGTTTGCGAGTATTCACTTTCATGTAATACTAATAGCAATGCTTAAGAAGAATTGAGTTTCTTGCATGGATTAGCAAGACCTTAGGTGAAATTTCTTGGATTACTTTATATCGAATAAGATTGATATTGCACATTACTATGGTATATGTTTGTTCTGTTTATAACTTGTCCCGATTATGGGATTTATAAAACTTTATGAGTATGTTTTTCGTGGTTGCGACTAACCACGATACAAGTCTCCACTTGTGTCGGGAGTCGTCATGACATTTTGTGAGGGGTTTTCATTTAGTGATTTCTCTATGGTTTTATATCAATGTGTTATGACGATCCTCTCTGTCATGCCTCGCATTTCCACCTAGGCGGGGTGTGGTAGATTGGTACCCGAGCCATTGGTTATAGAGAATTAAGTGGTTTGACCTAGTCTATAACCCAATTACCCTCATATAGCGTGCATAATAGGAACTACATGTACATTTATGTGTATCCTTGTTTCTTCGTGAGTTATTAGTAACTAAGAGAGACTTCTATGTAATTAGTGCAACATAAAACCCCAAACATAATATTAGTTCGACTAAGCCGAGCATTGCATCATTAATCCTCAACTATACATAGCCTGATCACCCATGTATAATTAAGGAAGGATCATGCGATGCTGGGAATAGCTTGAATTATGTTTAAATCGACTTTCCACTTAAATCCCTGATAAATCAAAATTTTGTATGCGTATGCATTGCATAATATAGACATTCATATTAGTGAGGACAATAACTAAGTAGACTTTTACCACAACCTTATCATGTAAGTTTTAGCCTCATCCTGCACCGCCTTCTAAGCTGATGTGTCGGGTTACATCATTAGTCACCCCAAGAACAACCCACCGACCAGTGTGGTCACATTAGTAGTTTTATCATATGATTAGGGCCCTTGAAATTTCAAGCGAGACAATAGGACTCATAGAAGAGTAATGACATTAAACTTGTTAATTGAGTTATTTGAGTTGACCATGAAAATAAAGTTCTCCTAGTGTTAGTGTTTCAGATAAGTCGAAGTCTATTGGTCAAAAATTTTGTACAAGTGAAAAGTTTCCTAGCAAACCTTGTTTGAACTACCTTGTTACACCCTTAAGTGATCATACATAAGGTGATCACCACTACTATCTCTGGAATAGTCATATATTCCTTTTCTCCCTTAAAAGCACTAGCCTGTTTAGGTCCTAATATTTATTAGAGTACCATTGCTCACTAAAAACTATCCCGAATTTTGGAAGTAAATCAAGCATCTCTATATGAGACTATCGATAGTGATATACCATGCCTTGACACTATTTCATCAATGTACTACTTTCCCCATTCATTCCGTATAATAAGATTCTTTTATTCGTAGAAAATGCGTTGAATAAGATAATCAAAATACAATAACCCATATTGCATTGTACCATTTTCTCAGTTCTAGATAACTTAGTCACATTGTGATATGATCGCACTTTTATATTGGGATATCAATAGACTGTAAGTTACCACAAGGCTTTTGATGTCTAGCTTTCACTCTTAAACAAGTCAGATATACCTCGACATAGTATCCAATTGATTTCTCCATTCCAGACTACTACAACAATTTCCAGTCATTATATATCTTAGTGCTGCCTAGATGAGTTGAATAATTAGAGTTATAAGCTTCATATAATAATAATTGTCGAGCATTATCAAACGTTGGGACCCAGATTCTATCCTTGAACCTTTTGATTCATTGATCATCAACTTCAACTAGTCATACCTGCATGGCTACACATTCTTCCTTGATGTTTGAACTTCAACAAATTTTCCCTGAATTTATCTCATATCGACTATGAGACTCGTAGTGATGTGTCTTCTCATTGTTCAAACTCTAATTGGTTTTACTCTTTCTTTCGGCTTATGAAGACAACAACAACATTTACTATTCTTGGTCGATAGAGGATATCACCCTCATAACTCTTTACTAACCCCATTCACTTTCTTCGTCTCAGTGTGAGATCTTTCCTATGAAACACGTATACAAGACTCTTGTGGTTTGTGTAAATAAGACACTATGTACCATACAAGTATTTTCTCCATAATTTCAATGCAAGTCTACGACTGCCAAATCCATGGTGTGAGTTGGGTATCTCTTCTTATTTTCTTCTATTTCCTTGATGCATAACCAATCTTCTTTCTTCACATCAATACACAACCAAGACCTTTTCTTAATGCATCACAAATTATGACAAAACCCTTTGTGCCTTCAGGATCTACCTTAACTCCACCAACACTTACTACATGGCTTAAGGAGCATACTAGGAACGCACATGGCACCTTTTCTAGCAACTCTTGCAATTACCTCATCAGTTCTTGTATCCCAAATGTATCCATTCGATCACGTGTTGTCCTCGACAACTCATCACGTAATATAGCAAGACATCTCTTCATGATAAGCACATCCAAAATCTCTTTCTTTTTCATTATTTACGATTATCACATACGCCAAATAAGTTAAACAACCTTTCTTCACACATTAGGTAATCTTCATAATGTATATTATCCTTAAATCACTACTTCTTCGGTCTTCGTAGACGAAAATCGTTCCTTCATTCAAAAATGCAGCTTGGATAATCTTTCTATCATAGATGATTCTTGCCTCAACTTTTGGCCAACAATTCCATACCCATTTACCACAACAAATCTACCTAACTTAATGGGAACTAATTTCACTAGAAGTTTTGTTTTTCAACAATGCTAATAGGAAAAATCATCAATAATTCTTTAATGACCAAATGTTCTCCATCCACTAATTCTACAACTGGTGATCTATCTAATTTCTTAGAGTTGCGATTCATAATAGCTAATACACCAATAGACACAAATCATCTAGTTGGCATCTAAATCAGGCATGAGCAAATATGTTATTAATGAGAACTGTACCGAAACAACATGACGTGTTTTCCTTTGTTTCCTCATTAGTCATCTTGAAAGCTCGGCCTTTAGCCTTAGGTTCTTCATTTTTCTTGTCATTTTGACCCTTCCGATAATAACCCATATCATCATTCGCTTTCTTTTTACAAGTACATCGGCTTTACGGTGTCCATAAGAACCACAACTTCCACAAGTTAACTGTACGGTGAAACCTCAAGAAAAGTGACCTGATCTCCTACACTGGTAAAAAGTGTTCATGCCAACTTTAGATCATCCTAATCTATTCATATTTCATGTTGTGCAAGCAAGGTAATAAGTTATATTCTCCTTCCTATCTAACGTAGAACCGATCTTTGGACTCCTGAATACGCTACTCACACCTTCCCATTCTAGTATTCATCTAGTTTAATTTCAGGCAACTTGTTTTCATTTTTACCAACAACTTTAGCTATCTTTACTACTTGTACAAAAATTTTGGGCACGACTATCCTTGCAAACTATTTTGAATTTTGATGATGACCGGAGATAAAACGACTGATTCTTCCTTCCTTGATAGATACTTGATGTCTACAAGACGTCATAACACGGTGAAAATTCTTTACATAATTATTTCGTGGATTTAAAAATCTTTTTCTGAACTTTCCTGATCATACGATGTCAACCTTGTAGTGAAGCTTATTGTTGCCGCATATTATAGTATAGCCTTTTTTAATGCTTATACTTTATTTTTTATTAATGGGATATTATAGTAAACAATACAATCCTGACTTGAAATAGGAAAGGGTTCCTGTCCAAGTTGAATAATAATGTCCATGTTGTAGAGGGTGCCAAGACTGACTCTAATACTTCATCTACTAATGATATGTGTCACAATTCTCAATTTCCCGTCATTTCTCAAACTCCATATTCATCATTTCATATCAATTTATTCATGATTTTTCATTTCACCTTAAACGCGTAAATTTCATATTAAATAAACGTTATCGCGTGAGTTATTATTTTGAACATTTAATCCGTTACTTCTAAAAATGATCCCGATATATTTTTATACTTACATTTAGTTTATAAAAACTATATTTTGAGTTTACCTAGTGTTCTAAATTTATTTTGTAAATAAATCGTTAAAGTTATATTATTACGACGTTTTTCTTAAAAACTACACGATAATTATTTTATCACTCAAATTTTACAAGGAATGTATTTTTACAATTTTTATGATCTCATTATACTTTATTTTGATCTATTAAAAATTACTTATACCTAAAACTACCTTAAATACACTAAAGTATATACAATCCTTACAAGTTATTATTATTAACATTTTTACTTACACTTTTATCAACTATGTACAAGCAAAAGAAAAAAAAAATATATTTTTACTAATACTTCCCCCCTTGGCCGACCAAGGGGGGGGGGGGGTAGCATTAAATGATTTGGTAGCAAATTTCTTTGTATAGATATACACTTTATCTCATATTCACTTCATCATTCATTCCCATTATTTTCAAGTGTTAGTAAAGTCTTCTTCTCTTCTTGTTTATCCTCCATAACCGGTTCCTCATAGAAGTATAGAAGGGATCAAAAATTTTTCAAGCTCAAGAGTTTAAACAATCTAGATTACACTCTTATTTAAGGTTTTGAAATAAAAACCTAGGGTGTTTAGGTTAATCCTTGTTTTAATCACCTCATCATAGTAGCTTGTAAGCATATCACTCTCATTTTATATCATTCATCTTCATTTCATATTTATTTTTTTCATATTTTGAGCAAACATGCAAGACTTATTGTTGTTTATACCATTTTTACCATTGTTTTTAGAGTTTAGTATATAAAAGTCATCCTATAATTATTCCCTTGTTATATATTGGTCTTGATGATGTTTAGGAACCCATGACACCCTAAGAAGGTGTATGGTAGGATTAGAATAGCTTTGGAGTTGATTTGAAGGGATTGGAATAGGTTTAGTACGAGAAAAACTATTTTCGACAAGTATATATAGTGGTCTGATCTTGTTTTGCATTTCTGGAAAATCCGACAGTAGGCACGAATTTTTGGCCATGCTATTTAGAAAATATACTTTAAAACGAATCCGTGGCCGCTTGAACGGATTAAAACGGAGTTATAACGAAGAAGTTATGAATTTTTCAAGTTTGACGACGAAATATATAATTTCTGAAAATTTCAGCAACCTATTTTAGTTTTGTACGAGTCAAAAACGAGTCCTAAGCTTTATAAATTATTTCGACTTGTCAAAAATATATTAGTATACTTTGATACGAAGCTAAGGACGTATTATACATAGAAAACGGATTTGAAACGACTAAGATATACACGTTTTCATAAAATTGCCGTAACTATTATTTTTAGAAAAACTATATTATTTTTACGAGACAAGTGTTACGGTAAACAAAACGACCATGTTGAAGGCTGTTTTTAACGATGATGTAGAACTTTTTGTAACGAGATGTCTTCTAATAAAATCGAGATCACCAAGCATATTTTTCAAAATGACTAACCGTTTGTATAGCGGAGTTGTAATAAATTAATTACGGTTGCTCAAACTTTGCCGAAACTCACTTTTTACACAACACTTGGACAAAATCACCATCTTTAACCTTTATTATCTTTATGTTCGAGACCTTTATGTCGAAAACTCATGAACTAAAACTTCTAGATTTTGATACAAGCTTTCCAAAACCGTCGAGTTCGTTTCCTAACGATCGACGTACACCATTTTACGACTAGCTTTTCGAAGCCATTTTTGTCACTTTCATGAAATTTCCGACGACATTATTTTCCGACTAAAAGTTAAAATTTCACAATAAATCATTAATAAACTATTGTAGGATGACATTTTGACGTAAATACTTGTAAAGTAATTTAAGAATGGTCAAGACATCAAAAGAGTATTTTTCGACGATAAGTATTATTTTTCAAAACTCACAAATGGTATAAATAACATACGAAATGCATGCATAACATTACATCATAACTCATTACGTATCATATCATTCACAATAGGTCAAGGTTAAAGCATCACACTACATCTCGGTGTACTCACTCTTGTCATCATACCAATTTATCAAGTGAGTTTTCATAGCCCCACTTTCTATTAATTGTGTACAAACTTTTGGGGGAGATACATGCTCAAACTATTTTCATTTACTTTCACAAGTACTCTAAACTTTTACATATTACTGTGAGTTCATACCCCGCTTTTACTCATTTAAATTCCTATAAACTATTTGGGGCGAGATATATGCTTATTTATCCAAACGTTTAGACTCTTTTGCCAAACAACATTACTTATACTTTACACTTGATTGCGTTATATACTTGATTGAGTTATACTTGATTTCATATGCATATTTGGAACAAACATACAAGAATTAGTGGCTCCAAATTAAGTTGTTGGAAGGCTATTAATTTACAAACATACAAGAATTAGTGGCTCCAAATTAAGTTGTTGGAAGGCTATTAATTTACAAACATACAAGAATTAATGGCTCCAAATTAAGTTGTTGGAAGGCTATTAATTTACAAACATCCCAATATTTTTATGTTGGAAGGCCATTTTTATGGATACAGCCCAACGTGAGCGTTGGAGGAACATCCCAACACGAGTTGTTGGAAGACCCTTGTGGTGACATTTATACTTTTAACCATCTTAATGTGCATATACATGATTGTCATACTGTTTTTAGCAGTGGGTTGTAAACACACAGGTTGCAAGTTTTGTATGGGCGGGACTTGGAACTGAGTGGATTTACGATGCCTTTGCTTTGTGAACTATTCTATATGACCAAAAACTTAGACTTTGTTGCATGAACGTTCTTTAAAGGCTTTATATTTCAACACAAACTCTATGAACTCACTCAACCTTTGTGTTGACACTTTTTAGCATGTTTTATCTCAGGTACCTAAGGCATTCACTTCATGGCATGCATATGGACATATCATAGAGTCGTGGTGACGACGCGTCTCACTTGGGATTTATAAACTTTAAAACATCGTTTGGCTTGTAACAAACTTATTTCCGCACAAGTTGATTTTCATTTGAGACCAATACTTTGTAAACTCTGATTGTTTTAATAAATTAAACGATGTGTTTTCCAAACGACACTTTAGGTCGTTCGATATAACTGTAACTTTGATGCTATGACAGTCCTCCCCAAGGTATTCAATTCCGCTGCAAAACAGGTAATTTGGGGGTGTGACAGATTGGTATCAGAGCATCGGTTATAGAGAACTAGGTTGCATCATTGACCCTAGACTATAACCACATCATCATAGCATCTCATCATATCATTATAAGTGCATATTCTTTATACATGCGAACTTATGACTCAACACCAGACATCATATGAGTCGATTAGTCCAAGCATTGCATAGTTACTCCTAAATTATACATAGCCTGATCACCTATGTCTAATTCAGGAAGAATCATGCAATGAAGGGAGTAGTAGTCTCATATGAGTAAGCAAATCCGTAATCGAGCCAAATTTTCAAAAGATTTTCTTCAAACCACTTGTTTCCAGTTTGATCCGCGTGACAGTTCTTGTTTGATGAGTTGCAAAGATCAAGCTAGAAACAAGTTGTTACCTAAACCGATTTAGCCTAATCGTATGACAGTTCTTGTTTGATGAGTTGTGGGATTAAGTAAAAATCGGTTACCAAAAAGTCTTTTAAAAATTTTGCTCGAGAATGGGAAAGCCTGCCTTATCAAGCCTAGTCATAAGAGAGCATGTATTTAGGACGAGAAATGCTCACGATAGCACGGGAACGTACCTTGTTGGACGAGTAACTCATATGCATGAACATTGACATAATCATTTAGACCATACATGAGCATAAACTTTTAGAACCCTTGTCGCGTTTTGGGCCATAGTATCATTAATCGAATCACGAGGACGTGATTCCTCTGACATGGGAAGAATGTCACAATTCTCAATTTCCGGTCATTTCTCAAACTCCATATTCATCATTTCATATCAATTTATTCATGATTTTTCATTTCACCTTAAACGCGTAAATTTCATATTAAATAAACGTTATCGCGTGAGTTATTATTTTGAACATTTAATCCGTTACTTCTAAAAATGATCCTGATATATTTTTATACTTACATTTAGTTTATAAAAACTATATTTTGAGTTTACCTAGTGTTCTAAATTTATTTTGTATATAAATCGTTAAAGTTATATTATTACGACGTTTTTCTTAAAAACTACACGATAATTATTTTATCACTCAAATTTTACAAGGAATGTATTTTTACAATTTTTATGATCTCATTATACTTTATTTTGATCTATTAAAAATTACTTTTACCTAAAACTACCTTAAATACACTAAAGTATATACAATCCTTACAAGTTATTATTATTAACATTTTTACTTACACTTTTATCAACTATGTACAAGCAAAAGAAAAAAAATATATATATATATTTTTACTAATACTTCCCCCCTTGGCCGACCAAGGGGGGGGGGGGGTAGCATTAAATGATTTGGTAGCAAATTTCTTTGTATAGATATACACTTTATCTCATATTCACTTCATCATTCATTCCCATTATTTTCAAGTGTTAGTAAAGTCTTCTTCTCTTCTTGTTTATCCTCCATAACCGGTTCCTCACAGAAGTATAGAAGGGATCAAAAATTTTTTAAGCTCAAGAGTTTAAACAATCTAGATTACACTCTTATTTAAGGTTTTGAAATAAAAACCTAGGGTGTTTAGGCTAATCCTTGTTCTAATCACCTCATCATAGTAGCTTGTAAGCATATCACTCTCATTTTATATCATTCATCTTCATTTCATATTTATTTTTTTCATATTTTGAGCAAACATGCAAGACTTATTGTTGTTTATACCATTTTTACCATTGTTTTTAGAGTTTAGTATATAAAAGTCATCCTATAATTATTCCCTTGTTATATATTGGTCTTGATGATGTTTAGGAACCCATGACACCCTAAGAAGGTGTATGGTAGGATTAGAATAGCTTTGGAGTTGATTTGAAGGGATTGGAATAGGTTTAGTACGAGAAAAACTATTTTCGACAAGTATATATAGTGGTCTGATCTTGTTTTGCATTTCTGGAAAATCCGAAAGTAGGCACGAATTTTTGGCCTTGATATTTAGAAAATATACTTTAAAACGAATCTGTGGCCGCTTGAACGGATTAAAACGGAGTTATAATGAAGAAGTTATGAATTTTTCAAGTTTGACGATGAAATATATAATTTCTGAAAATTTCAGCAACCTATTTTAGTTTTGTACGAGTCAAAAACGAGTCCTAAGCTTTATAAATTATTTCGACTTGTCAAAAATATATTAGTATACTTTGATACGAAGCTAAGGACGTATTATACATAGAAAACGGATTTGAAACGACTAAGATATACACGTTTTCATAAAATTGCCGTAACTATTATTTTTACGAGACAAGTGTTACGGTAAACAAAACGACCATGTTGAAGGCTGTTTTTAACGATGATGTAGAACTTTTTGTAACGAGATGTCTTCTAATAAAATCGAGATCACCAAGCATATTTTTCAAAATGACTAACCGTTTGTATAGCGGAGTTGTAATAAATTAATTACGGTTGCTCAAACTTTGCCGAAACTCACTTTTTACACAACACTTGGACAAAATCACCATCTTTAACCTTTATTATCTTTATGTTCGAGACCTTTATGTCGAAAACTCATGAACTAAAACTTCTAGATTTTGATACAAGCTTTCCCAAACCGTCGAGTTCGTTTCCTAACGATCGACGTACACCATTTTACGACTAGCTTTTCGAAGCCATTTTTGTCACTTTCATGAAATTTCCGACGACATTATTTTCCGACGAAAAGTTAAAATTTCACAATAAATCATTAATAAACTATTGTAGGATGACATTTTGACGTAAATACTTGTAAAGTAATTTAAGAATGGTCAAGACATCAAAAGAGTATTTTTCGACGATAAGTATTATTTTTCAAAACTCACAAATGGTATAAATAACATACGAAATGCATGCATAACATTACATCATAACTCATTACGTATCATATCATTCACAATAGGTCAAGGTTAAAGCATCACACTACATCTCGGTGTACTCACTCTTGTCATCATACCAATTTATCAAGTGAGTTTTCATAGCCCCACTTTCTATTAATTGTGTACAAACTTTTGGGGGAGATACATGCTCAAACTATTTTCATTTACTTTCACAAGTACTCTAAACTTTTACATATTACTGTGAGTTCATACCCCGCTTTTACTCATTTAAATTCCTATAAACTATTTGGGGCGAGATATATGCTTATTTATCCAAACGTTTAGACTCTTTTGCCAAACAACATTACTTATACTTTACACTTGATTGCGTTATATACTTGATTGGGTTATACTTGATTTCATATGCATATTTGGAACAAACATACAAGAATTAGTGGCTCCAAATTAAGTTGTTGGAAGGCTATTAATTTACAAACATACAAGAATTAGTGGCTCCAAATTAAGTTGTTGGAAGGCTATTAATTTACAAACATACAAGAATTAATGGCTCCAAATTAAGTTGTTGGAAGGCTATTAATTTACAAACATCCCAATATTTTTATGTTGGAAGGCCATTTTTATGGATACAGCCCAACGTGAGCGTTGGAGGAACATCCCAACACGAGTTGTTGGAAGACCCTTGTGGTGACATTTATACTTTTAACCATCTTAATGTGCATATACATGATTGTCATACTGTTTTTAGCAGTGGGTTGTAAACACACAGGTTGCAAGTTTTGTATGGGCGGGACTTGGAACTGAGTGGATTTACGATGCCTTTGCTTTGTGAACTATTCTATATGACCAAAAACTTAGACTTTGTTGCATGAACGTTCTTTAAAGGCTTTATATTTCAACACAAACTCTATGAACTCACTCAACCTTTGTGTTGACACTTTTTAGCATGTTTTATCTCAGGTACCTAAGGCATTCACTTCATGGCATGCATATGGACATATCATAGAGTCGTGGTGACGACGCGTCTCACTTGGGATTTATAAACTTTAAAACATCGTTTGGCTTGTAACAAACTTATTTCCGCACAAGTTGATTTTCATTTGAGACCAATACTTTGTAAACTCTGATTGTTTTAATAAATTAAACGATGTGTTTTCCAAACGACACTTTAGGTCGTTCGATATAACTGTAACTTTGATGCTATGACAGTCCTCCCCAAGGTATTCAATTCCGCTGCAAAACAGGTAATTTGGGGGTGTGACAATATGCACATCCACACTGGGAACCTGAAGAAGTTGTTTGGGAGAAACCACATGAAATCGGTGAAGAAGTTGAGAAAACCAATTTAAATTGTAAACCAAAGTCCCTCGATCCTCAAAGTGTTTCTCCAAATGGAGAAAGGCATGATGCCCAGTTTGACTCTTACTCTAACGCCTCATCTGAAAATGATACAAGGTATGACCTCGTCAAAGAAGCTAGAGAAATTGTTGAGGAGATTCCAAATGAAATTGATGAAGAATTTGATACACCTAATTTAACAAGGGACTTGCAAGCACAAAATTTACAAAAATTTGTTTCTCTGCAAGTGAAAAGAGAAGCCAACACTATATTATCGAGTTCACTAAAACTGTAAGCCATGATCATGGCTTAGTGGAAAGATATCAAAGTAATCATAACATGAAACTTTCACAAGAAACATCTGGCACTGAACACTCAGAAGATGACACTCTGACAGAATTAGACAAAGTAATGCTTAATCAATTTCAATCTAATAAGCCATCTGCGAGTATGCCATTATTACGAACCGGCACAGATAACTTCAATTGGCAAGAAGGTTCCATGCTGGCAGAAGAATGGTAGGACTCAGTTACTGAATATGAAGATGACGTTGATGGATGGTATCAAGAAACAATTAGGAGTGAATTTCAATAATCACTTGAAGAGTCGTATGACAATGTTGAGGACAACACAAAAAGTTGGTTTTATGAAACTTCATATCTGGAAGTTGCTCTTCCTGGCAGGAGTAATGCCTTCTATTCGTTCGATGATAGTATGGCAGTAGGCTTGAACTCAGAGAACTTACAAGCAGGTAGATTATACATGTGTTACCATCTATTTACTTACGTTTTCATATGATGATATAATCAAGCTAATTGAGAATATCCCCATTATGTAGGAGAAAAGTCTCTAATCTTCTTCAAAGTGATTTCGGTGCAAGACTGGACCTGCTGAGGCAATCATATGAGGATAGAAAAGATCGAGTATCTGAGTCGGAAAATGGATGGATGCAAAGTCTAAATAAGAATGCAGGTGGCATAGAGGTTGTTGATGGTGTTGGGATATGTCCATATCACGATTAAATGTATGTCCGGAAATTACGTGAGCCTCTGGGGTCACACGCCTTAATACGTTAGAAACAATTAATGTAATTAATATGTTATTTATAGTATATTAATTATTGGGTAAATTGCACCGTTCATATTTAACGATAAGTAATTATAACGGTCGTTAACTAACTTGTTACTTAACGGGAATTAACTAATGGTTGTTAGTTATTAAATAGAGGACTTATGTGTAAAATGAAGGATAGGAAAGTTCTAGAGCCCTCCCATTCACTTAGGGCCGATCGGTTTAGGGTATCCCATAGGGCTTGGGATAGCTTAACTTGCACCCCAAGATATCTCATTATATAATGAACCCTCTTGGTTCATTATTGACATCTCTTGGAAACCTTAAGCTAATATTTTTTTTTCTCTTCTTCTCTCTCCTTTCTATTGCCGATCATATCCCCCCTCATAGGCAAGGATTCAGTTTTGGTTTTAGAAAACAAGTGAATCGTTTAGCTTATCATTTACAAGTACTAGCATATTAATTGTTTGCTATTAAAACGTGTTGTGTGTGAAACCATCAAGGATTCATTCCTTTGAATCTCTATTGTTTCGTGTGGTGTTTTATTGGGGAAATTAGTACCCGCAACTTGAATCCATTCCTTGATCCGTCCACAACAAGAAAAGGTAAAGATTGTAATTAGTTAGGTTAATTAATGTACACTATGTTTGATCTTGTCTTCCGTTGCGTACTCATGTATTATTATATCTTGTATTACTTGTTAATATGTTAAGATTTTGACATATAGTGTAATTAATTACCTAAAACACGTAAATTGGACCTTTAAACGCTTGATTTGCGAGTTTTCTTTGCTTTTAATTTTATTATGCCATTTTGGTGATCTCTTTCTTGTAAATAATCGACCAATATGGTTTTTTAAATTGGTAGAAGAAAACCCTTGGTCGTATGCAACTTTTACGTGTTAATAACGATGTTACTTGATTTAATTGATCGTTATTTTTTTTAATCATTAATTACTAGTTTAATTGATTCTGCATGATGAACACATGCATGTTTATCATGAATAATATGTATTGATATATGATATATAATTCTTTATTAATTTTTAATTGTTATACATGTTAGATCCGTTGATTAACCGTTATATACACATGATTAGTATATGTTTTTTTAATTGTTGTTTGTATGAGACACGTCCACTTAAAAAAATCATAACTAATTCTCTGTATGGAATAACAATCTGAAATTTTAATGGTAGATCCACGACTTAGTAAGCTACAACTTTTTAGTTTACTGCTAATGTTGGGGAAGATTTTCCTTGTCTGGGCGGTGCCTGAAGTCGACTAAAACTTTCTATCAGCTTTTATGTGCTATGCGATATATAATTTTATAAGGTTTACGCAATCGATTTTATCTATGTATGTGATCCGACTTCCATAGAAGGGGGAGCCTTGTTTAAGTATATATTTATTGTCCCTAGTTGGCCATTACTAGGCTGTCATCAGCTTGTCGTTTTCATGATTATTAAGTGTTAATTGATTGCGATACTTGCTATATGAATTGTTTTTAGTTGTTTATATTTTTTTTATTAGTTGTGACTCATATAAAAAAAAAATATTAAACTTGATTTATTGTAAGCTATTATTTTGCGATGTCTTATGTGTCACTTCGGTTGAGCTTACATACTGTAATGTTGGGCTTACATGCCAACTTCTCACGACGAGACTTGCAAATATACTAGTTTATAATGTGTTTTCTATATTAAAGTTTTACACCTCTTTATCGATGATGTTTTTTGTTTTAACTAATGACTTGAAAGGCATGACGCATGGGTACGAGTTCATGCAAATGAATAGTTTTAGCAAAATTGTCTCCAGGTTGATTGACTTTAAATCCAGGCGCCACTACATGTTTCGACCTATGAGGCAATTATCAAAAGAACTTGGGTCTTTGACTAATGTAGTAGTACGATATAGTGGTTGGTCTTTTTTTATTGATTTTGCCAATACCACGATAAAAGTACATTACTTTAGCTTTGAAAGCACGCCGAATTGTCAATTTAAAAGTGCAATGGCTTTAATTTTATATTCACGTGTTGTGCATATAAATTTAAGTGACATCTTTACGCACGATAATAAATAACTTAATTGAGTAAAGTTTTTATATTAAAACATATGATACAAAGATGTATGCATGCTTCTTTGTACATATTTGATATACACATTATTTGCCAAATAAATCATACCCTTTGAGACCTAAGTCTATGCCACCCAATTGTAAGAACACTTGCAATTGCTTTTTACTCTACATGAGACGCAGATAAATTGCAACCCAAGGGTAACTTACCATTCATCGTGAGATGGAGCTGGAATTGGAATATTATAGTTCTTTATTGGATAACTTAGTCGAGTTAACTGGTGAGACCTTTAACCAGAGGCATAAGATGGGATGAAACACGTGTTAGTGCAAATATTACGATATTTAATCTATACAGTCTCGTTTGTTTTGATTGATGACAAACATGTAACTTGTAATACATAACGTAAAATGTACAAGTTACTTGTAATCACACTTTGTCTCAACATACATTCAACACCTCTCGATGTCTCAAGTCCTCGTATGTTACAACACAGGTTCGTACATGTTTGTTATGTGGCATTATGATCAAACCCATTAACAAATCATTTAGAATGTTTAAAATACATTTAGAGTCACTAAGTATTTTAATAGGTTAACCATTCTATTTCGAACCTCATTTTACATTTTGCATTCACAAGTATTTCAAAAGGTAACTAGACATTTTATTAACTAGTTACATAATACATTTTACAAGTTTACCTTGATAAACCTTTTAATCTAAAAACGGAAATACATGTTACATCATGTCATGCATCATCTTTGAAATCCTTGGAAGATCACTTGAATATTTTGGTTAGATTGACACACAATATATCAAATGTGATCTTAGTAAGATTTGGTAATATCTTGGAAAGATTTGAAGAAAGATTTTTTAGACTTTTTGTCAGGCACCCACGGAACCCTTTTGTATAAAGGGCGGAACCCTTTAAAGGGCTCCTTGGTCCGTGGACGCTCCTGTCCACTTTTGGCTATAAATAGAAGCCCATTGTTTTCCCATTTCTTCACCACTTGAAAGCACTTCTTCTCCACCTTCTTGCATACATTTAGATCAATCATTAACAATGTAGTAACACACATTAAACACCCTAATGATCATGATCATAATGCTTCTAACATTCATCTTTGTTGTAAGCATACTCTTTGATCAACCAAGGAAATCTTGGAGATCTAGCCATCCCCACTCACCACAAGTTGAAGATCTATCACCAGAAGTTTAGGGAACTTGTGATCTTCATCATGAAGGCTTCCTATCAATGGAAGTTCATTTAGAAGTAGTTATTCATATCCATTAGACATTTGTGTCATGGATCATTAGTGTAAACATCATTGCATCATAACAACACTTTCACCAAACTAGATTAGATGGTTTATGTGTTTGTGCCATAAAACACAAGGTTTATTATGTTGGGCCATAAAACATATTGGGAGTGGTTGTACCCTTGTAAAAGAACTCGACATCTAGCTTAGTGTCGGAAATATTGTATAGGCGAAGTTAGGTTGGTTCTACCTCGAACTAGAACCCGGTATTTAGCTTTGTACCGGAAAAAGTGTAAGCGACGATTGTAAGGTTTTCTCCGCTGAGAAGGGAGCTTGTTGATTTAGTGAAGTAACTCTCGAGTTGGGTACTCGGGGAGTGGAGTAGGACGGAAAGGAGATCCGTGACCGAACCACTATAAATCCTCGTGTTCGGTTTGCACTTTCCTTTCTTTATCTCTTTACTTTTATACTTGCACTATACTATTGTTTGTGATGTGGTTTGATGTTCATGATTGTGTGACAACTTGGTTTACCATGCTTTATATTAGTCACAAACAATAATTGGTACTTTCATATTATAACAAGCTTCATAAGCGATTTGATACTAAAGATCTAAAGTTTTTAAACGGTAACGTATTCACCCCCCTCTACGTTTCCACAATTGGTACCAGAGCCACGTAGCTCGTATTTTCAAAACAAATGGTTTTTAAAATAGAGTACGATCCATGTATCAAATTACCATTGAAGCGAAAAATAATATGAAAAATGCTTTGCTTGTTATACTTAGAAATTTTGTTGTTAAATGTAACTTTGTATACAAGCTTGAAGGTTTTCTTGAAAAATAAAATAAAAGTTTGTTGAAAGAACTTGTAAGTATTATATTGTGTGCTCATAGAAAATTTACGAAGAAATATGATTTTAAAGGAGTGTTTGGGATAACCATAAATCTAGTTGAAAAATCACCTCCGTAAATGCTTAAGATAAGTTACATAAGTAGATATGTTGTTAAATATGTGTATTATATGTTCACTATGAAATCTAGTAAGTCGCACACATTTTCTCTATGTCAAATACTAGTTTTGGTGAATTTGTCTCAGAGGACCACGGCACCAAATCTTATAAAGGGCGGATCCCTTTATTTGGTTCCGTGGAATCCGTCTGTAAAGTATGCAGTTTTTTGGGCAACTTAAAAAAATCATAACTAATTAACCGTAAGTCCGTACGAGTCGAGCCACCTATCATTTTAAAGGGAATTGAGTCTACTTTCACTTAAAAATACTTTCATGGCCTGAGTCTAATTTTAAATAAGTAAAATAGACCAAATACTACAGTATGTCTAAAATATTAAGTTTCGCTTTAACATAAAAACTCAAATTTTTGAATCAAACAATTTAAGTTGGTATTCTTAGAACTTTGATACAACTTCTTTTGAAACTAATTAATTTGGTAATATGTTTAAAGAAAACTAATCAAGCTTGGTATACATCGTCATATTTAAACGCAAAATGACGAAAAGTGTCTTTCTTGGTATGCTATGCTAAATGACCACTTGCTTATGTTGTTTGCATATATGTTGCTTGCTTATTTTCAAATTGTTGTTTACACTTATGTGTTTGCATAATATAAGTGTCAATATTGCCATGTTATTTATTCGCTTGTTTGATGATTTCTTGTTTATGCACAATAGGATATTTGCTAGATTTTGTGCACTAAGTTGGAAAATTGTTTTACCATCGCTTGTAGAATTAGATCACTTCCTTTGCATAGGTTATACTAACATCTCACATAACTTATGAAATGTCATAACTCACTTAGCAATGAGTACTAAGTAAATTAGTCAAGTACTTTGAAAAATGAAGGTTTTAAGAGAGTGTTTGGTACAAGGACAAAAACAATGTTGTATGATGTAATTTGTTTGTTTTTACTTTGTAGGATGATAATCGTTAGCCCTTGGTCAAAGTCTATGCTCAGTGTGTTATCAAATTTTACCCATTTTCACTTTTATGTGAAAATCGTTAGCCCTTGGTCAAAGTCTATGCTCCACTATGTTTGTATATGTGTTATCGACTTTTCCTAACTAGAAGTAATTAATGTCACATGTTTCAAGCAAAATTTTAGGTTTCGGAAAACTCCCCGACGCCTAAAAAATGGGTCTGTGAACTTTTCTGGTGTCCACGGATCAGACGGCACCAAAATGTTGGTACCGTCTGTTATGCGTTTTGGTACCGCTATACCTGTACAGGCGGACCAAGCGGAACCAATTTAAGGGTTCCGCCTGTGTAAAGAAATGGTTCCGTGGATCCTACAGGTAAGTTGTTGAATTTTACTAAATCCCGCAATCTAATTTACCAAATTTCGTTTCTAGGATTGTTGTTAATACTTATCTTTCATATCTCATTCAACACATCCTCAATGGATTAACTTAGGATGTTTGACATGATCTTAGACACTTCCATCTCATTAAACTACCATCTTTGTATGGATTAACATCAAATCCGTAAATCCTTTGTTCCATAAATCGACACATTCAGGATGGTCATTTTCACACCTTCACTGTTACTTTTCCTCAAGCTTAGCATTTCTTAAAGCAAAGTCAAAATGACTAAATCCTCAACCTCAAATAAGCCACTTAAGAAAACCACTAGGATTAGCATTCGATCTTGTTGCTTCATTAACTTGAACTCTTCATCCTCAAACTCATTACCTCTCAACATCTCATCACCCATTCAAGATGTGAACTTTCTAAACTTGAGTACTCCAACTCCACCACCAAAATCACCCACCATCATCCAAAAACACCTTCACTACCAAAGTCTCCAAAGCTTGTACCTATCAAACTTTGTGCAACACCACCAACATCTCCTCACCCATTTGCGGATGACTTACCGAGACTAATAAACCTGGACTCATTATTTTCAAAGATATCATACACAAGTCTAACATATGACTATATATATTGTTTTGTATCTACATGTATTGCCTCACCTGGTTAACATGAAAATAATGTGTCATCCTTCAAAATGATAAGTATTTACATCGAGTCATAACTCAGACATATGTTAAATACATATTATCAAGTCTTGTTATCCTTGAGTTCAATCTAAGCTTTATAATCTCAACAAATTAGGATTGACAACTTAAGTATTTCATCCGAAATATTCAAGTATATGCGACTTACGATTGTAGTCATTAAAAGTCATATCCGAAAAATCAACACCCAAGTATTTTAACAACACATGTTGAAACACTTATCCAAAACAAACAACCCACGGTGCCACTTATCCCTCTCTGACACCGACTATCCCTCTTTCATCTTTTGGCACCATTAACCGTATTGCTCATGAACTTCCAAGAGTATACTTTAAATCAAACGTGCCCTTTCAAGGTGAACCTATACCTCAGCCCCTAAGCTTCATAAACATAACCAAAACTTCAAGCACTTCACCTACTAGTTGTAGCAACCAATGAACCATAAGAATTAGTATCCGTATTTTTTGTGTTCAACATCTATGGACAAATATTCAACCTAAGTACTCCCATAGCACAACAAACCCCTACATCACCACATCCTTATTTAGACACTAGAAGATCTACCACCTAGATCAACCAATCCACCATCCTTACCATCATTTGAATTCGTTGAGTGTATTGCTCAAAAAGCCCTTGTGTCCAACAGTTGTACTGAATCAAATGCACGTTTGAACAAACTCAAACATCCTTTCCAACATATAAGGACTTAGATAATTCATTATGGCTAGAATTTTAACTATCAAATAAGCATGGTGCTCTTGGTAATTGTTGTCAATTTCCACTAGGTATAAGTAGTACTACCTTCACAAATTATCAAAGTATTAGTAATACTTCATCGTTAAACTTCTGCATAAATTTCGTTAAACCTCAAATCAACATTTTAACAACATATGTTAAAATGCAATCTCAAAGCCAACATCATACACCCCAAGCAACAATGACTCTTGAGGAGTATACATAAGAAACTCGAGTGAATTCCTCTTGTCATCATCTAGTGATTATAATCTTGAGACCAAGTTTATTTAGATGGGACTATCCGATTCAAACATTTTGGCTTCATATCTTCATTTAGGAAAACATGATGTTTTGAAAAACATTATGCCTAAGAAATCATGCGTTAAGTTTTCATCTTGTTAAAAGGATATTGTATATCCTATGCATTATTCTCTCCTTGCGACATAAATGGTTATGTTACAAGAGATTTCATTACACCTCATTGGCTAAATGATCTTGAAACGAACAAGTCCTATGAACTAGCGTATCCAATTCATCTTGTCATACTTATTTTCATAAGCATGATAAATTTATCCCATGCAATAATCTCATTTGTTGAAAGATACTATTTGTATCCATTTCCTTTCAAGCATACATCATAACCTAACCTTGCTCAAACCTTGTGCACATCCAAGGTTAAAACTACACATCTCTAGAACATACACATGATCTATTGAAGCTAGTAACCTTATTTAGATTCTTGTCAAATAAAGTTCGAAAGAGCTTTCTTGAGAACATTCTTAATTTAACATATTCCATTCCCTAGTCTTAGATAATCAAATCACTTTTAAAGTATACACTTCAACGTAAAAGATGTCATCCATTAGATCATATAATTAGCTATGTAATTTGAACAACCTTAGATTCTAAACACAAGATTAAAACATATTGTTTATCAACACACCATTGATAAAATTCATGTGTATAACATGACATCTTCATCACCTTAGTTATATTGCATATTAGTTGTGTCACATTAAGCCAAGTATTGGTAAACTATCATCTTTTATGCACTTTGATAGGCAATAGTAGGAGTTCCCATCTTTCTAACATGAGAATGACTACTGGAGAACCTATTACACTAGAAACTCAATTTGACCTAACGGTTGAATTGCTTCCTGGGGAGAAGTTGGGTATGTGGAATCACCCGTAAAAATGGTCGTGTTTAGCCTTAATTGAGCACCGCTAGTAATAGTCTCATATTCATTCTCCAACTTGAAAATTCTGTTTTCCTATACTTGCCTAAAGCAAGTGTTAAAATATTGATTGTTTGCCTCGCCTTAGGAATACTAATCAAACAAGTAGTATATATGACTTTTCTTTTAAAACCACTTGCATTGCATTTACATGTGTTGATTACATGTTCTTGTTTAATACGATAAGTTGATTTGACATTATCTTAGTGTTTGATAACTAGTCAAATGTGTAAACCTTAGTAAAACCACTTGCATTGCACTTACATGTGTTGATTACATGTTCTTGTTTAATACGATAAGTTGATTTGACATTATCTTAGTGTTTGATAACAAGTCAAATGTGTAAACCTTAGTACGGTTTTATCTTTATAATGCTTGTATTCTTGTTTCATGCTACTAAACGTTTAAACCTAAACTTTATTTGCATGATACTTACTTTTGAGTTATCTTTAGCATGATTAACATGTTGCTTATGAACTCATAATATGTCATTTTGATACGTGATAATTTTGATATGATATATTTGTGTTTCAAAGCTATTAGTTGGCATTCATTATATCTATGTGTAGTACGATCTAAATGATACATGCTCCAAATTGTTATGTCTTAAACATGGCTTGCATGACTCTTTCATCTTGTTTCTTTTGCTTCTTGTCACACTATTTGTTTGCTACATGTGCACATATAATCTGTCAATGTGCTTTTGGTATGACAAACTTTTAGAAGCCTTTTTATCTTACAAATTAATCACATAGATTATTGTATATCCAAGTATGCTTAAGTGTCTAAGTCTAACGACAAAACAATCTCATAATGAAATGTCTTGAATAAAGTCGTATTCTTGCATAATATGATTGTTTTGATGCTATCTTGTGTGGTGATTTCTTGTCTACTAAGTGCAATGTGTTGTTTTTACTTATATAATATGTTATCATTTGATTTCTATCATGTCAACATCTTTTGTCACTAACAAATTTGTTTTGTAGGTTGATAACAAATTATTTGTTATCTCACTTGGTTCTAACTTTTATATGCTCATTTTGCATAATCCCCTTTATTGCTACGTAAATTAGTACTATGCTTTATGGGACCCCTACACTTGCATATAGTTTAAAAGCATATAGAATTAAGTTCTAGAGGGTTGGCTTTGCATTTTTGTCTTTCAACCGACCTCTTTCCAAATCTCATTTTTGCTTCCGCTTTCGAAAAATCACCTCCATCATTATTTAGTTATAACAATACTCTAATCCTCTTCACTTCCTATTAGGAAACCACATGCCTCATCATACGATCATCTTGTATTAATAGAGAAGAGGTACGTGACTTTAAGGATGAAGTTCATTGTATGCTAACCATCATCCAGAAAAACATCACTAAGCTCATCTCTTTCGTTAGCCCGAATAACCTCCTAAACACTTTGTTGTCATTCCTTATTTGATACATTACACATTATTTTGGATGTCCACCAATTAAGGGGGAGAGAAATTCATTCACATAATTGTCTTTTGTCAAATTTTATGTCTCTTAGACTCTACAATACCAACACATAGGTAAACACCACTTAGCTAAAACCGATTCATGAAACCACAACTAGTTCAACCTTTTTCGCACCAATACCTCATCAAGTGAAAAACGCATCATGTGCTTTTACAAAATGTCTTCATCTCCACATATAGGATTTTCCTTTAACTAGCACCTTACAACTTCACTATCTAGAACACCATCATAGGATCTTATCCTTTTCTCGCTTATCATGCATGTCCTTGTCAGTGCAAATGATATATTAATCAAAACAGCCATCTCCAACACGTTGGTCCATCCAACTCTCACTCATATGATGTCATTCTCATCCTCATATAGGTACTCATTATTAGTATTTTCCATATTGTCTTCACTTCTTTTCAAAGTGATAATCATCCATGTCGGTCAAAACCATGCTAATACTACCTTTCCCATTGTCACCTAGAATAGGTCATTTTTATAATTCGTGTCAATCAATGAACGATTTTATCTTCATCACTTTTATATCTTTTGGTATCTTCATTATAATATTCTTAGATAGAACGCATTATTGATTACTCTTGGGTTGAAGCATATGAGAACTTGCTCAAAACAATAGATTGTTAGCATCAATAAATCATTCAAATCATAACCCTTATGCATCATTGAAATACAATGTCCATTCACATTTTTTTTCCTCTTAGCTTTGGTCACTTGACATGACGAAAGGATTGCATGAGTCCATATTTTCATATTTGCTATACATACGAGTTTCTAACTCCTTAATAGCTTCCTACCTAATCACCACCACCTTCCATCACCACTTTCACTAATCATCACCACCATGGATTAGCGAAAACTTGCTTTTGTAAATGTCAAGTCATCTACCATCACCACATGAATCCTACTAGTAAACCAACACCAACACTAGCACCACTAGTGGCACACCCGGTGGAAGACTTCATATCTTCTTTGTAGGAATTATTTTGTAGGCTTTTACCATATTATATTCTCACTTTTCTTATGATTGTAATTAGGAGACTACACTTCATGAGATCTTTGATTATATCATTTATCACATATATACATCTTATTTTTCTTTGTGAAAAAGATGAAATATATTGCACAAATGTTTTTCATTGTAGGTTCATCATCATATACACTCGATTGTATATAACTTACTCATCTAAGGATGAAGTTTGCATCAATTATTTTTCTTATTTTAGGTGCTTCTTGACACCCTAGAACAAGGAGGAATATCCTTTAAGCACTCATATTGCATCGTCTATACACTTGGTTGTCTATGACATATTTGTCTAAAGACAAAGCTTCTATTATACTAATATTTATTTTGAAGATTCATCTTGACGCTCTAGAGCAAGGGGAGCTTCCATCAAGAATTTACTGAATGCATCTTATACACATTTTGTTGTATATCACTTACTCGTCCAATGATGAATATAGTTTTGTACTAATAGTTGTTTTGTAGGTTTTTAATCATACCCTGACGCCTCAAACAAGGGGGAGCAACCATCAAGGGGGAGCATGCACGCATTTAGCATCATTCTCACTTTTCAAACAAGCATTTGTGCTTCGATAAAAAGTGGAGAAAATAGGCTAACATGGCTATGCATTTTTCTTTTTCATATATTTCTCATAATTTTTGTTGCATAAAACTAACCTTGATGTAGGTTAAGCCTCTTAATTTGATCCATGGATCCGTTACCAAACAAGGGGTGGATTGAAGTAGACAATTTAACTTCACTAGGGATGATGCAAGCTCGCCTTTTTGGGGAGACATGAAGTGATCTCTTTCTTGTAAATAATCGACCAATATGGTTTTTAAAATTGGTAGAAGAAAACCCTTGGTCGTATGCAACTTTTACGTGTTAATAACGATGTTACTTGATTTAATTGATCGTTATTTTTTTTAATCATTAATAACTAGTTTAATTGATTCTGCATGATGAACACATGCATGTTTATCATGAATAATATGTATTGATATATGATATATAATTCTTTATTAATTTTTAATTGTTATACATGTTAGATCCGTTGATTAACCGTTATATACACATGATTAGTATATGTTTTTTTAATTGTTGTTTGTATGAGACACGTCCACTTAAAAAAATCATAACTAATTCTCTGTATGGAATAACAATCTGAAATTTTAATGGTAGATCCACGACTTAGTAAGCTACAACTTTTTAGTTTACTGCTAATGTTGGGGAAGATTTTCCTTGTCTGGCCGGTGCCTGAAGTCGACTAAAACTTTCTATCAGCTTTTATGTGCTATGCGATATATAATTTTATAAGGTTTACGCAATCGATTTTATCTATGTATGTGATCCGACTTCCATAGAAGGGGGAGCCTTGTTTAAGTATATATTTATTGTCCCTAGTTGGCCATTACTAGGCTGTCATCAGCTTGTCGTTTTCATGATTATTAAGTGTTAATTGATTGCGATACTTGCTATATGAATTGTTTTTAGTTGTTTATATTTTTTTTATTAGTTGTGACTCATATAAAAAAAAAATATTAAACTTGATTTATTGTAAGCTATTATTTTGCGATGTCTTATGTGTCACTTCGGTTGAGCTTACATACTGTAATGTTGGGCTTACATGCCAACTTCTCACGACGAGACTTGCAAATATACTAGTTTATAATGTGTTTTCTATATTAAAGTTTTACACCTCTTTATCGATGATGTTTTTTGTTTTAACTAATGACTTGAAAGGCATGACGCATGGGTACGAGTTCATGCAAATGAATAGTTTTAGCAAAATTGTCTCCAGGTTGATTGACTTTAAATCCAGGCGCCACTACATGTTTCGACCTATGAGGCAATTATCAAAAGAACTTGGGTCTTTGACTAATGTAGTAGTACGATATAGTGGTTGGTCTTTTTTTATTGATTTTGCCAATACCACGATAAAAGTACATTACTTTAGCTTTGAAAGCACGCCGAATTGTCAATTTAAAAGTGCAATGGCTTTAATTTTATATTCACGTGTTGTGCATATAAATTTAAGTGACATCTTTACGCACGATAATAAATAACTTAATTGAGTAAAGTTTTTATATTAAAACATATGATACAAAGATGTATGCATGCTTCTTTGTACATATTTGATATACACATTATTTGCCAAATAAATCATACCCTTTGAAACCTAAGTCTATGCCACCCAATTGTAAGAACACTTGCAATTGCTTTTTACTCTACATGAGACGCAGATAAATTGCAACCCAAGGGTAACTTACCATTCATCGTGAGATGGAGCTGGAATTGGAATATTATAGTTCTTTATTGGATAACTTAGTCGAGTTAACTGGTGAGACCTTTAACCAGAGGCATAAGATGGGATGAAACACGTGTTAGTGCAAATATTACGATATTTAATCTATACAGTCTCGTTTGTTTTGATTGATGACAAACATGTAACTTGTAATACATAACGTAAAATGTACAAGTTACTTGTAATCACACTTTGTCTCAACATACATTCAACACCTCTCGATGTCTCAAGTCCTCGTATGTTACAACACAGGTTCGTACATGTTTGTTATGTGGCATTATGATCAAACCCATTAACAAATCATTTAGAATGTTTAAAATACATTTAGAGTCACTAAGTATTTTAATAGGTTAACCATTCTATTTCGAACCTCATTTTACATTTTGCATTCACAAGTATTTCAAAAGGTAACTAGACATTTTATTAACTAGTTACATAATACATTTTACAAGTTTACCTTGATAAACCTTTTAATCTAAAAACGGAAATACATGTTACATCATGTCATGCATCATCTTTGAAATCCTTGGAAGATCACTTGAATATTTTGGTTAGATTGATACTCAATATATCAAATGTGATCTTAGTAAGATTTGGTAATATCTTGGAAAGATTTGAAGAAAGATTTTTTAGACTTTTTGTCAGGCACCCACGGAACCCTTTTGTATAAAGGGCGGAACCCTTTAAAGAGCTCCTTGGTCCGTGGACGCTCCTGTCCACTTTTGGCTATAAATAGAAGCCCATTGTTTTCCCATTTCTTCACCACTTGAAAGCACATCTTCTCCACCTTCTTGCATACATTTAGATCAATCATTAACAATATAGTAACACACATTAAACACCCTAATGATCATGATCATAATGCTTCTAACATTCATCTTTGTTGTAAGCATACTCTTTGATCAACCAAGGAAATCTTGGAGATCTAGCCATCCCCACTCACCACAAGTTGAAGATCTATCACAAGAAGTTTAGGGAACTTGTGATCTTCATCATGAAGGCTTCCTATCAATGGAAGTTCATTTAGAAGTAGTTATTCATATCCATTAGACATTTGTGTCATGGATCATTAGTGTAAACATCATTGCATCATAACAACACTTTCACCAAACTAGATTAGATGGTTTATGTGTTTGTGCCATAAAACACAAGGTTTATTATGTTGGGCCATAAAACATATTGGGAGTGGTTGTACCCTTGTAAAAGAACTCGACATCTAGCTTAGTGTCGGAAATATTGTATAGGCGAAGTTAGGTTGGTTCTACCTCGAACTAGAACCCGGTATTTAGCTTTGTACCGGAAAAAGTGTAAGCGACGATTGTAAGGTTTTCTCCGCCGAGAAGGGAGCTTGTTGATTTAGTGAAGTAACTCTCGAGTTGGGTACTCGGGGAGTGGAGTAGGGCGGAAAGGAGATCCGTGACCGAACCACTATAAATCCTCGTGTTCGGTTTGCACTTTCCTTTCTTTATCTCTTTACTTTTTATACTTGCACTATACTATTGTTTGTGATGTGGTTTGATGTTCATGATTGTGTGACAACTTGGTTTACCATGCTTTATATTAGTCACAAACAATAATTGGTACTTTCATATTATAACAAGCTTCATAAGCGATTTGATACTAAAGATCTAAAGTTTTTAAACGGTAACGTATTCACCCCCCTCTACGTTTCCACAACACGCTTACATCATACTACTTGATTGTCCCTAGTGCCATTAGTAAGTCCCATTATGATCTAGAAATTGCACTTGTCTTGTAACTATTGCTCGCCACTTACCTTTTTGAATGCACCATTACTAGCAGATCAACTGATGTGATGGTAGTATGTCCATTAGGGTCCCCGACTTAAGAAAATTAATTGGTTGATGTGTTTAAATTGTAAGAAGTTAATTTTATTTACAAGAATATTATCAAAAGTATTAAATTTTGAACTTTTGTTTGTTTTGTAGTTGAATAATCCTACACAAAACTTGAACAATTCGGCTTTCAAGTCGATGCTCGAAATAGAAAAACTTTATGGCCAAAAATTTAATGATTGGTTTTGTCAACTAAGGATTGTCCTCCGAGTTGAAAAGAACCTCAATGTTTTGGAAAAACCTCTCACCCTTGCTCTTGCTCCTGATGCTCCTAATGCTGAACTGGAGGCATGGAATACTCAATATGATCATCACAATGAAGTTTCATGTCTGATGCTCAGTAGCATGTCTCCCAAACTTCAATGGCAGTTTGAAACAACAGCCCTCTTGACATGCTCTTTGATCTGAAATCCATGTTTTAAAAACAATTTGGTGTTGAATTGTTTGATCTTATTCAGACTTTTTATGCTTGTACACATGAAGAAGGTCAAACCGTTAGCTCATATGTTCTAAAGATGAAGAGCTATTTGGAACAGTTGGAAAGCCTCATCTATTTTTTACACCAAACTGTTGTTGTTGGCTTGATTCTCAATTCCCTTAACAAGGATATCGAAGGATTTGTAAGCAACTATAATATGTATAGCATAGGGAAGACAATAGGTGAATTACATGCCATGCTTATTGAGAATGAGAAAGGATTACCAAAGAAGGTTGCTGCACCACAAGTCCTTGCAATTCAAGGTGGCAGAATCCAGAAACTTAATAAGAAACCACAAGCTAACAAAGGCATGGGTAAGCAGCTAGCTTATGCCCCCAAACCTAAGAACCCCCCACCAGCTAAGAAAGAGCATCATGCGAAGGATCAGGCTTGCCACCACTGCGAAGAGTTGGGACATTGAAGAAGGAACTGTCCTATCTACCATATGGATTTGTACCAAAAGAAAAAGAAGCAATCTAGTTATGCTAGTACTAAAGGTATCTTCACAATAATAAATCATGGGTGTATGACATTGGTTGTGGTACTCATATTTGTAACACTACTCAGGGTCTTAATATTATTATGTATGTGGAGCTTTATATCTGTATGTGGACAATGGAGTGCGTGTAGTGGTAGAGGCCATTGGAAGTTTTAACTTAGTTGTACCTTCGGGTTTAGTTATTTGTTTAGAAATTGTCATTATGCTCCTTATATAACTAGAGGTGCTGTTTAATGTTTGGTTGACAATTTTTTTGTTCAAACATTCACGGATTATGGAATTTCAGTTTCTTTGAATAATGTTGTTTAATTTAATGTTATTCCTCGTAATGGTATTTATGAAATTGATATGCATGATCTTGAACCAAATGTTAATTCTATTTATACTGTTAGCAATAAAAGAGCCAAGCATAAATTGGACTCTACTTATCTTTGGCATTTTCATCTTGCTCATATAGGCAAGAAACGCATTGAAAAGCTACAATACGATAAGCTTTTAAACTCTATCAATGATGAATCATTTGATATGTGTGAATCTTGTGTATCTGGTAAGATGGCAAGGAAACATTTTTCGCATCAAATGGACAGGGGTTCTTATCTACTTTGAATGATCCACACTGATGTTTGTGGTTCACTTAGAAATGTGTCAAGATAAGGTGCCGGCTACTTCATAACCTTTACAAATGATTTCAGTCATTATGGTTATGTTTACTTGCTTAAACATAAACATGAGGTCTTTGAAACATTTAAGGTATTTAAGAAATAAGTACTAGAGAATACTATTAAAGCTCTTCCCTCAGATCAAGGAGGCGAATATATAAGCCAATAGTTTAAAGATTATCTGAAAGAGCGTGGAATTGTTCAACATCTAACTCCTCCATACAAACCACAACACAATGGCGTGTCTGAGAGGAGGTATCGTACCCAGCTTGACATGGTTCGATCAATAATGAATCTTACAACTTTACCTCTATCCTTTTGGGATTATGCTCTGGAGACTGTTATTCGCATTCCTAATATGGTTCCAACCAAGAAGGTTGATAAGACACCATATGAACTATGGTTTGGAAAATTCTCAAATATGTCTTACTTAAAGGTATGTGGTTGTGAGGAATTTGTGAAACGTGACACAACTGACAAACTTCAACATAGATCTGTTAAGTGTATCTTTGTAAGATACTCAAAGGAAATAATGGGCTACTACTTCTACTTCCTACCTGAAAATAAAATTGTTATTGTAAGGTATGTTGAGTTCTTTGAAAAGAATCTCATCACTCAAGAAGCCAGTGGGTAGGCGGTAGAACTTGAAGAAATTCAAGATGATGCATCACCTTCTGAAAATACTAGCGTACAATAAGTGGAGCCAGAAAGTCTCGCACCTCCACTTGAAGTAATTACCATTCGTAGGTCCTAAAGGACACATCGTGCTCCTGAGCAATTATGTCTAAATGTATAAGTTGAGGAATATAGTTTAGGGGATCTTAATGAACCCATTAACTATAGAGCTGCTTTATCAGATCCTACATTTAAGAAATGGCTTTCAGCTATGAATGCAGAAATGCAATCTATGCTAGATAATGAAGTCTAGGAAGAAGTTGACCTCCTTCTTTATACTAAAGTCATTGGTAGCAAGTGACCCTTCAAGAAAAAGATTGACATGGATGGCAAGGTACATACCTATAAGCGAAGGGTTATACTCAAACCTATGAGGTTGACTATGAAGAATACTTTGCTCTTGTAACAGACATTAGAGCCATTAGGATTCTTATATCCATAGCTGCGTACTATGACTATGAGATTTGGTAAATGGATTTCAAAACTGTCTTCTTGAATGGTCGCATAGATTAGGACATCTTTATGGCTCAACCTCAAGGGTTTGTTAATCCAAAACTTCCAAAGTGTGTATGCAATCTTAAACGATCCATTTATGGATTAAAGCAAGTATCAAGGTACTGCAATAAAAGATTTAATGAGGAAATCAAGAAATTTGGTTTCTCTTAAAATCTTGATTAGCCATGTGTATATCAAAAGGCTAGTGGGAGTGATGTTACTTTTCTTATTTTATATGTTGATGACATATTGATCATGGGAAATCACATTCCAATGTTACAAGATATAAAATCCTACATTGGAAAGTGCTTTGCTATGAAAGATATGGGGAAAGCAGCGTATATTATTGGAATCAGGATCTGTTGAGATAGATCTAGGCGGTTAATTGGACTAAGTCAAAGTGCTTACATTGATAAAATCTTTAAAAGATTTAGAATGGAAAATTTCAAGAACGGAAATATTCCAATGCAAGAAATACTTGACTTAAATAGTACACAATGTGCTTCCACACCTGCTGAGGTGGAGCATATGTGAAGAGTTCCTTAGACCTCATGTGGAATTTGCCTAAAACCTTACAAGCCGATTTCAACATAATCCAGGTGAGAGTCACTGGACTGCTGTGAAAAATATTCTCAAGTATCTAAGAGCTACTCGAGATATGTTTCTTGTTTACGGTGGAAATCCTGATGCGAAGCTTAAAGTTACTGGTTACTGCGACACTGGATATCAACCGATAGAGATGATAAAAAGTCTCAATCAAGATACGTCATCAGTGTAAATAGAGGCGCAGTAGATTGAAAAGTACCAAGCAGAACACTATTGCAATGTCTGCAACAGAAGCTGAGTACATAGCTGCGATGGAAACTTTCCTGATTAGGAAGTTCATTTATGGGCTGGGCGTTGTTCCCTCAAATGAACAACCTATGGAGATGTATTGCGACAATTCAGGAAAAATCGTTATAGCCAATGAACCTGTGGTTATGAAAGGCGCCAAACACAATCCTAGAAGTTATCACTATGTTCGAGAACAAATTGAAATTAGTGAAATCAATCTACTTAAAGTTCACACAAATGACAATCTAGTTGATCCTTTTACAAAGGGTTTGCCTAAACGCAAGCTTACTCAACATGCTGAGAGCATTGGATTTCATTTATCTAATAGTCTCATGTAAATATGTGTTTAGTATTTGGATAAGGGATGTTAAAAAATTATTATTTTAATAATGAATTAAAGTACTTAGTATATTTATTGTTATTTAATAATAAGTTGTATCATATATTTGCATGTTTAAATCCACGAATGATTTATGTTATTCTAAATCGTCCATTTTCGATCAACTATATGGGAAATAGTTGAATTAAGACAAATCCGAGTGATTAGTAATATTCTTAAAATACTAAAGGATGTGTGCGCCAAACACACATGGTATTCACAAGTTTGCATATCGGACTATCCTAACTCACAAGATTTTCACTTTAAAGATCAGCGTCATTAAGTGAATCTTGTAAGTGATTTTCTTTACTTATCCTTAGAATTGAGATGCCAGCATGTTCATGTGTAGATCTCATCTCTTGATATAGTTTAACGCTATGCGTAACAAGTAGTTATAAAATTTTTAGAAGTGTTGTGATGCACATGAATGACACGTGCAGTTAATATAGAATTTGTTCCTTCAATTAACTTTGAATAATGATGCCACTAGGCCCCTCGTGGGGTTGATTAGATGTTTGTGTGGCCACACCCAAAGGAGACCTGGATATGTCCTGATGAATTTGGTACTTGATCAATCGTTGAAACGAGAAATATAATCATTAAATTATGGAATGACCTAGATCCATATCCATATATAACACGGTATCAAAAACAAATGATAGTAAATGCTTAAATCATTTAACTGAGACTTTACGAAACTACACTCAGGTATTTCTGGGAGCATTGGTGTGTTGCTAGACGCTTACCAATGTTATTACATTTATTCGAGACATATCCAAGTGGAAGCTGTTGGGATATTTTCATATCACGATTAAATGTATGTCCGGAAATTACATGAGCATATGGGGTCACACGCGTTCATACGTTAGGAAACATTCATGTAATTAATATAGTATTTATAGTTTATTAATTATATTTAAAGATAAGTAATTATAACGGTCGTTAACTAACTTGTTACTTAACGGAAATTAACTAACGGTCGTTAGTTATTAATAGAAGGACTTATGTGTAAAACGAAGAAAAGGAAAGTTCTAGAACCCTCCCCTTTACATAAGGCCGATCGGTCTAAGGTATCCCATAGGGCTTGGGATAGCTTAACTTGCACTCCAAGATATCTCACTATATAATGAACCCTTTTGGTTCATTATTGACATCTCTTGAAAACCCCTAAGCTAATCTTTCCTTCTCATATTCTCTCTCCTTTCTATTGCCGATCGTGTCCCACTCATTGGCAAGGATTCAGTTTTGGCTTTTAGAAAACAAGTGAATAGTTTAGCTTATCATTTACAAGTACTAGCATACTAATTGTTTCGTGTTATGTATGAAACCATAGAGGATTCATTCCTTTGAATCTCTATTGTTTCGTGTGCTGTTTTATTGGGGAAATTAGTACCCGTAACTTGAATCCGTTACTTGATCTATCCACAACAAGAAAAGGTAAGAAAGGTAATTAGTTAGGTTAATTAATTTACACTATGTTTGATCTTGTCTTCCGTTGCGTACTCGTGTATTATTATATCTCACATTACTTGTTAAAATGTCAAGATTCCAATAGATGGTACTGAATGTGCACATTCGTCAACATTAGTCATGCACAAACACAAGGGAAAAATGACTTGCATGGTGCAATTGATGTGCTATCCCAGTTATCCATCAGCACCTTGGAACTGTGAGTCTTCTCTTGTCAATGAAACCATGCACACTCTTTCAATGTTAGAAGTAGAGTCTTACGACTTGCATAGATAATATTTTTCTCTAATTTAGTTTTTAAAATTGATATAAACCATTAACAACCTATGTGACATGATCATTTTTCACTTTACTGATGCTTAATCAACTTTTACATGGATTTTACAAATGGAAGAACATTCATGCCCTTGAGCCCTTGATTATTTAATCATTTTTTGGGTATTGTCCTTGTGACACGAGATTATTTTTACAAGTTATCGTGTAATAATAATGGTTCATTTGTTGCAGGAATGAGAGATCATCAATGGCTTAAGGAATGATTTGAATGCGCTTCATGTAAGGATGAATGACATGCAGATGATGCTGGAGGCTTGCATGGATGTGCAACTTGAGTTGCAACAATCAGTTCAGCAAGAAGTTTTTCATCTCTAAATCGATCAATAAATTCAGGAGGCGTGTCTTCCTTGCACTTTTACTCTATTAGAATGGCCAAATCCTTTCTTGTGTAGTCTTGACCATCTATCTTCAAGGTATGTGTTTGTGTTCACCATAATGTAATAGACAAATGTGTGAGTTTATGAGAAAATGTGAGTGTGCAGAAGTGGTATGCAAGAGATAGATAAAGACAGAAATATGGAGGGAAAGTAACTAACTTATTAACTGTAAATTGATATATATTTAACTGTCATTACATGAATCCTATTTATACTACATGAACATATATGATATGAAGGGTTGTGATGGTTCAACAGAACCAATGGTTGTGTCCCTTCATCAATAACTGTCATATAACTGTCTTAACTAACTATAACTGTCATAATGACTAATCTAACTATAGTCTAGGGTCTGTTGGCATATGGCCAAGACCAAACAAAATATGCAGCCTCTATTTATACATGTACATGGCTGCAAGTATTACAAATATTTACATAATAATGTTTATACTAATATGACTAAGTTTTAAAACAGATTTAAGGTTGATTGATCTTAAAAACTTCAAACAATCTCCCCCATAAGATCAATAACATTTGAACTATTTTCCTTTTTCTTCTTGCTTTCTTGATGATCAGCTAATGATGATAAAATCATCACTAGAGCTGCTGCATGTGTCCCTTTCTTCTTTCTTTCTTTCCATACTTGTGCTTCCCTTTTCTAAATGGTCTTCTGTCTTCATTTGGTAGTTAGCTTGATATGTGTTGCCCTTTTCTGTTTCTTCTAAGTCTTCCAAATTAATTCCAAAGTGTACAATCTTGCTTTTCTCTTAACTGTCTTGTCCAATAGGTGTTGTCACTTGATCCTTTTGATCACCACAGTGACTTTGAAGGCATGTTATCTCTTTGCCTTTAACAACAGATGAAGTGGTATTCTTTGGAATAGTTCTTTCTTGTTAGATATTGGATTTCATAAACACATAACAAACAATAATATGGTCGAATTATTTAGAGGTTTTAGAGAGAGAAAGTGGGAGCCTTTCTAGAGAGAGAAAGTGAAAGAAAACATAGAAGGTTAGATTAAGATGAATGAAAGGTCCAACCCTCTACCTTGGGAGGTAGAGGGTATTTATAGTTACAAACATAACGACCTCCTATCGGCCTGTGGATCAGGTATACAGTGGGTAAAGACCCGTCCTTCCTCCACGGTGTTGCACTACGCTAGACTAAACTAATAACTAACTAATAAACTGATAAATAACGTAACTAACGACAAGTCTACGAGCTAACTTATGCTAGATAACATTTGGGGTTACCGACTCTTCACTATGGAATTTTCTAATTCCTAACAATCTCCCCCTAAGGGAGGTCACCCCATGTTTTACATTTCGAATCCTAGCATTCTATTCTTGACTTTGTTCTTGAGCTCGTAGACTTCAATTCTTCAATTTCGCAATCTTTGTGCTTTTGTAGTGCAGCTTCAAAGTCCGTATTGATTTGTACTTTCAGTGGAGGTCTTTGAACTGATCCACATCTTTGATGATCTTCGAGCTTTCTTTGAGATCATCAGCCACAGTAAATCTCTGGATCACCCTTAGTTGTGTTGCCAGCATGTGAAGTTGTGACTTTCGGACCGACATGCTCACACTTTTGAATCATGACATCTTTCCATCAGAGTAACGGAAGCCTTACTGGTTCATGATATTTGTAGCAGCGAAGCATAAGCATAGAATGAAATATCAGAGCCAGGTTATGTAGATATGCACCAGTCATGATTTCTTCAAATTAAGTGTGGATGCTGTGAGCATGCGGCTTTGGATTGACTCCTCAATTCTGATCAGCTGCAATCGTCGGGGTGTACCTGCATACGACAGTTAGCAATAAAGCGCACGAAAGTGTCTTTGATCACTTTCGTTGAATTGAGGTACACGGCCCACGGTTCCCCGTTGATCAGTATAAATACTGCCTGTGATCAGGTAGGATTCCTAAGAATCTCCTTGACAGGGTTTCGCAGCTGTTCTAGCTGTTCTCAAACCGGAACGTCTCAAAGAAGACAACACGGAGTGAGTGAACCAGCGAATTGAGATTCACTGATTGATGAAAAATGATTTGAAAACAATCGCTTATTGCTTGAAGAAAGAGTTTTGCAATACAACGAAGGTTTTATGAGAAAGATCAATTTTCAAACAAAATACTTTTTGTATTAGAGAATGAGTACACATTCGACATGCTAGCGAAAAGAAGAGATTCGCACATCGAACGGTTTTTCTAAAAGTATTTTTCAATCAGAGATACTTTTTGAATTTTGAAAACATAAGTACACATTCGACGTGCTAGAGAAAAGAAGATTTGCACATCGAACGGTTTTTCCAAAAGTATTCGTCAAATCCATTCCTGGACCAAGGTTGATTCAAGACTGAATCGCCCCATTGTTTCTATCCAGTTGTCACAAGTTTGATCTTACAAGAAGATCTCACATGTCACCCACCAAGAGCTTGTTTGATGTTGGCTCTAGAAGGATTTCCATCTTCATCGTGAATATTTTCATATCACTCGGATGTTCTGGCAATACCACAAGGATAATGCGTAGGACTCTTAATATGTACTTACTTTCCACATTGTGTGAAAAAGCAAGTCTTCAAGAATTTAGTGTCCTAACGAGATATTGTGGATGATCTCTTGGCTCTAGACTCAATTAGTGCACTTTTGGTTCCTATGCCGGAGACTAGGGAGAGGGTCTCCTTCTTCAATATCAACAATCTCTAAGAGAAAGTCGATAGATAATGTCGGTTCCCCGTGAGAATGAAACAAGCCCTTTTAAGAGGAACTTGAGTGGCTTGGGAAGTTTAGTGCAGTGCATCACTAGGTCCATGATGTCTTGTCTTCAATACCAGTGTTACCTTAGTAACCACCAGTAGCATATGAATTGAACCCGGTTTCTGCCCTAAGGTTGAATTGATGGAGGGCAATTTCTTTTTACCCTTTTATCATTCATTTCTTTTTCATTCTTCAACCCCTTCAGTGCTTACCGAGACTTCATTACTAGAACCTTGTTAGGTTTATTCCAGTACTAGCTCTGTCTCAATCCGCACTCTTCCCATATTCTCATTTTTCTCCTTTTTTCAATATACCTAAGGACTCTACACTATCTAGTGGATTGTCCCTGGGTAGATCCCTCCGGTTCTGGCGGATCGTGGGAACGAATACCTAACCTAACCATCCTTATAACACCATGCATAAAGTAAATTTGGTCGGTCTTTTGGTATTGTTCATTCCTTCTCGAAACCAATTGAAAAATCATTTGGAAAACCAATCAAGGTACTTGTGATACGAGATCAAAGCATTTTGTACCTAAATAGTTTTGATCATTTAGAAAACCTCCCCCTCAACATGTGCGTATGATTTAGAAATTGTTTAGCACAAGGAGGCAAGAGTTCTTTGAAATAATTTCTTTGAAATAATTTCATGATCACAATTTTCATAGAAAAAGCCATTTGATTTTCTTGGTAAAATTCTCCCCCTCAATATGTGCGTAAGATATTTTAAAACATTTTTATCACATAGAGGCAAGAGTTCTTTTGAAGCACATCCACAATCACAAAATCCATTAAGAAAACCATTTGAAAACACAATCAAGGTACTTTATAATCTCTCTTTTTTTTAAAAACTTTTGTACTTCGATGGTTTTGCTCCCCCTCAATATGTGCTTCGAGATTCGAAAGCGTTTAGCACATACGAGAGAGCAGCCTGCACAACTGAATCAAAACGATCAACTTTTATCAAGTTTCATTATTAAATCACAAATTCTCCCCCGATCAAAAATATCAAATCCTTTGAGATTTTGGATCCCAAGTGATTTAATTAGGTTTAGAAAACATGGGAGAAAATGTGGCCTTGTTTAAATACTCATCTGGTTTTTGGATAGATCCTCCTCCTCAACATGTGCATTATGTATATTGAAATCGTTTGGCACATGGAGGCAGGAGTGCCTTTAAAGGACTAAAACCAATTCCATTTAAAACAGATTTGAGATTTAAAACACGATCTCTACCCCGATCAGAAATATCAAATCATTTGAGATTTGTGATCCCAACTGATTTAAATCATTTATAAAATTTTGGGGAAAGACGTGGCAAGATTTAATTTTGAAAGATGACAGATATGGACCATTTTAAGACATTAAAGATTGTTAGTGTCAGGTATGATAGTTTTTAAGAGATCTTTTAAGTAAAACAAAACAATTTCACAATCAAACAAGAACAGAAAAGATTTCATTTTGAAAGACCTTGATTCTAAAGAAAAAATCATACCATGACATAACATTAAATCTTTAGATCACCACTTTTGGTTGTACAAAACGGACTTTTTGAAGATATATTGTATGAAAATATTTTAAATTAAATCACACTCCCCCTCAATCGATGACCGAAGTCGATAATTGAGTGACTTAAGTTTTGATAAAATGAAGTCCGGTGATTTTCAAAATTTAGTCCAATATATTTTCAAAACAATATATTCCATTTTCAAAACAATTTATTCAAATTTATTCAAACCGTACTTTACGTTGCATTCTCCAGAATGACGTAGTCGTCTACCAAAAGAAGTCGTTCACTTCTTTGCCTCGAATTAACCTGGAGTCAACCGTAAGTTTTACGTTGCATTCTTCTTCAGAGTGACGTAAACGTCTGCCAAAAAGAAGGTTGGGATGTTGTTGTTGTTGCCTTCGAAGAGTTGGTGATTGGATAGAAACACGTCCTATGGTAAAAATTTGTTAAAACTTATTTAAACTTATTTAACAAAACTTTTACCTTATATAACAAAACTTTTATATAACCTGATTTAAAACTTTTAGTGGCCTGAAGTAAAATAGTTTTGAATTCAGTGAGTTAATAGCTGAAGCCAGTAGCTAACTCCCCCTCACACTAAATTAAATTTTATAAAAGTATGTTATATAGAAGTTTTTCAGGCAAAACATGTT